>CAEGAG010033924.1:0-26131 GCA_903067065.1 Brachyrhaphis terrabensis
TGTGTATCTAGTGCTGGGTGGAGGGAACGCAGCAGCAGCTCTCTGTATCTAGTGCTGGGTGGAGGGAACGCAGCAGCTGCAGCAGCAGCAGCTCTGTGTATCTAGTGCTGGGTGGAGGGAACGCAGAAGCTGCAGCAGCAGCAGCTCTGTGTATCTAGTGCTGGGTGGAGGGAACGCAGAAGCTGCAGCAGCAGCAGCAGCAGCAGCAGCTCTGTGTATCTAGTGCTGGGTGGAGGGAACGCCCCCGGTCAGCCTCCTGCCTTCCTGCTGACAAGAAGCACATGACCAGGCGTGTTTACACCTGCAAACACAACACGTACTCACTACGCACACCGTGACGGTCCCGCTGCCTGTCTGTCAAGCCAAGACAAAGATTTGACCTTGTGTCAGGACGTGAATTGCTCTGGGGACGCTCTCTCGGTGAGTGGGTTGTGGGTAAATTAGCCTCATTGTCTCTGGTTGTCCTCCTTCAGGAGGCAGCTAGCTTCTCTTCCGTAGCAGCAGCTGCTAGGCTAGTGTGCTAACCTGTCAGTGGGTTCGGTCACTGCAGCACCTTTACTGTCTTACTAATTTAAAACTACCTCTTTAACAATTTTCTTCACCCCAAAACACTACATTTCTGACCTAGGAGTTCACAGTGTTTTTGTCCTTTAGTGTCATATAGCGTTTGAGCTCCAGCATCTATATTGTAGCTGCTTGTCTTCATTTATAGGGTTTTGAATGGATTTTGGGAGAAAACAGCTGCGACTTTTTGTTTTTTAGATAAATACAGTGAAACTGTAAAACCCGTTTCGTCTCAGTTGTTCAGTATTTGAAGTGTGTGTAAGCTGTCGCGCAGGTTTGTCATGTGGAAGCATTACCTGCTCTAATCATTAAAGCTGCACAATTTGCCTTCAGCCTGTCTGCTTCAGTACTAACTTTACATGCATCTTAGGGCAATTATTAAGACTTTACTTGCTGCTGTCTTCTCTAGTTTTGCAAACTAAACTAAAAAAACATTTTTAATGTGAAATGGGATGTTTGATGCATGTTTATGAGGTTTGTAACCGCCTGTTTATAAACCAGAGATCAGAATTAGTTAGTTTTCCCTTGTTCGCCTCTGATTGGTGACATGAACTTCCTCCATTCAAAGTCAGTAAAAGCATCAACCTACTGACTATATTTGGAAGCACTGTTTGCATTTAGTAGAAACAAGGTTAGAGAAGCGGTCCGATGCATATACAGGGATGATCTTTTGATTCCTTTGATTTCCGTTTGATTCAGAACAACTCTCGTTATGGAAAAAGGTACAGCAGATTTGTTTTTTCTCTTTTTTGCTGTAATCCATTGGAGGAAAAAATAGAATGAACAAAGAAAACCAGAAATCTGGTAGCCTGGAAGAGACTGATTGATGCAGCTGTCATTCTTGCCAACAACCTCTCCCTGTATTAATGGTAGTTTGCATTTTTGTTTCTCAGCTCCAGGGAGCCTCTGCTCATCTGTCCCCAGCAGAAAGTGTCCAGCTTCGCTCACTGGTTTCAGGAAGCCTGTCTTCTTGGTGACTACCATGGACGACACAGATGTAGAGCGTACGTTTTCATGCTAACGTCCTTCTTTGTCACAACTTTTTAAATTGAAATGTTCCGACTTAAGTTTTCTGTTCTCATTTACATGTAACTACAAGTCCGCCTGCCATATTTGTTTCTTCTGCTGTTTTTTAATCTGCAGAGGTGACTCTGGCTCTGCTAGATGCAGCCAATGATAAGGACTCTGAGGTCCAGGATCAGGTCAGAAAGTCCATGTTGACTCTGGGAAAACAGCAGCCAGACCGAGTGCTGGCCATGTGCCAGGACTACCTCCTGAAGCATCCCAAGGTAAAACTTCAGGATATTCAGTTATTGTCTTGAAATTTTGTTACAATCATTAGGCCTTCATTAAATGAGATGGAGCTGGGCAAATTCTAAAACTTTCTTTTGGAGAATGTTGATTTATTTATTTATTTATTTTAATCTAAACTTCTACAAATTGGTTGATGCCGATGTTTGCTTTGCAACACCTGGTGACCTACAAATAAGGAAATGAAACTGTGTCAAAGCTGCTTCAGAAGCACCAGAGGTTTCACTATGTAATCTTGAAAACAGCATCAAAAGATAAACTAAGACTATAGAGTGAAGAATAGATGTGATTTGATTTAACATAGTGTCATTTTATTGATTCATAAGTTTTAATTCAGCCTTTTGTTTCTAACACAACTGAACAAATCAAGTTTAACAGTAATGTTTGAGGTTTAAATATGAAACATCAATAGATTTAGCTTTGACTCGGTTTACTTTTACATTAGTTCAGTGATCTGACTCAGCTCATGACTATACACTGTGTTCCAAATTATTATGCAAATTGGATTAAAGTGTCATAAAGATTAAATTTTTTGTTGTGCTATTAAATTTATAGATGGTATTGTGTATCAGGGCTCTTTGAATCACTATAATTAATTTCAGAGGTTGTTTAGTTTGTCTGATGAGCTCAATTAAAGGAAATCTACTTAAGAAGGATGTTCCACATTATTAAGCAGGCCACAGGTTTCAAGCTCTCTGCTGACGAAAATCATCACATAGTGTAGTGCCATTTGACAAGATATGAAAACATTAGATACAGTATTTAAAGAAAACTGAAGCATTTTTGTTTTGTGAAGAGATTTGTGGCTGATTCAGAACAAAGATGTTTTGTACAGATATAGGCATAACGAGGAAGGTTTCTGTTAGACAAATTAATGGGATTAAGAGAGCAGCTGTTAAAATGCCCTTACAAAGCAGCAAACAGTTATTTGAAGCTGCTGGTGCCTCTGGAACCTCAAGGTGGAGGATCCTCCAGAGGCTTGTGGTGCATCAACCTATTATTGGGTTCATGCACCCAATAGTAGTGGGTGCATGAACCCACTACTATTGGGTGCACAATACTACTGCACCACACTACTGCTTACAAGCAGAAATGGTCGCAGTGGGCCCAGCCGTAAATGAAGATTAATTTTCAAACAGACTTGCATAATAATTTGGAGCACGGTGTATAATACTGATCCATCTTATCACACCACCACAGCCATTGATCTCTCCATCTTTGGTTCACTGTGACATTGCAATCAGGAAGTTTTAACCGACATGCGCAATGCAACACACAAAGCAGAAGAAGGCATTTTACCTGACACACTCTGTATTGCATGTGTTTCTGGGAATCTTCACATATTGTTATGCCTTCCTCATAATCTGCTCTTTCTCGGTTTTCCTCTTGCAGCTGGTAGTGAGTCACAGAGTTGTGATTCTTCAGACCATTGAGCTGATTGTTGGCTGCAGGATAGAGGAGATCAGTGCTTCCCGAATAAAAAGCATCATCTCCCTGGCTTCAGAGGAAATGACCAGATCCAAGGTGAAATGGCTGCTCCTTTATTTTTATTTAAAATAACACAAAGTAAATAACATCCACAGACTGATGATAATGTTTTGTTCTTATCGTGCTCTCTTGTCTCAGGATGTCGTTCCTGACTGGCAGCAGGCGGCCAGTAACATCTTGGTTGCCGTGGGAAACAAACACATCAATGACATCATGGAGGAGATACTGAGCAAGTTCCAGCCAGGGGTCCTACCTCACTTCTTCGTGGTTCAAACGCTGGCCAACCTCTCTGACTCAAACGGTGAGACACAGAAAGGGGTGAAGAAACATTTCAATCTCTATGAGGTAAAAACCACAGAGTGGCTCACGTGAACCAACTCGCCAGCCACTGACCAGGAAGTCACAACTCTGGCAGGAAAGTATTGAGTGACTGTTAGGAGAAGAACAGGAACCTGTTTAACCTGCGTTCCCACTATTTAGTGTTTTACTAGAATGAGCCGCTTCCACTGATATTAAGACTCACTCAAACCTTCCTACACCTTTGAGAGATTATTCTGCCATGGAAAAGGAAATATGTTATAATATTTTGAATTCTATTAAACATATTATAAAAGATTGTTTGATCTGTCTTAACATGTACATACAGTAAGTTATAACTATAAACAAAGGTTTTGTAAGTATTGCAGTTCACGCTGGTTTCAGCAGATTTTTGCCTCATGACTAAAAGACTAAGGACCACACACTTACTGGGCTTTCTGGGGATGTATCAAAAAAACTAAGGTCAGCTGAAAACATCAAACTCTCTATTATTTGTGCCGACAATTCCTGACGACTGTCACCGACGTGTGCAGACTGATGGAATTATGGGTAAAATTGTGTTGAGAGAATTGTCCTCAGTTTGTTGTTCATGTATGTCAAATTATTTTCTATGTATTTATTGAACAGTTTTATCAATTGGAGTCAATATATTATCTCCTAGAACAGCAACGTTATTTCTAATCCTCTAACATTTCACAAGAACTATTATGAGGAACTCGTAGGAAATCCTCATTGTTTCCTCCAAAAGCTTTCTTGCAAAGTTCCAAATAGGACTCATTCCAGTGCTGTAAAAAAGATTATTTTCAGTGGTTTTGTTATAATATAATTTCTCAATGTTTTTATTTTCTAGTTTATGGGATGGTGCCATTCCTGAATGCCATCTTGGGAACCATGTTGCCAATGCTGGGCATGGCCAAACAGGACAACATGAAGTGGGTATTTTCATCCGGTAAGAACCTCCCACCATTCTGCTCACGTCTCATCTTAAAGAACTAAGAATTTCAAACATTTGTTCTCGGATGTTCTGAATAATAACGATGGAACGCAAAGTGACACCTTCAGGATAAGTAAACTCCCCGTTTCCTGCTCTCTCTCCTGCTGTTTTCCCTGTCCTCCTCATGCTGTCCTTGCAGCGCTGTGTCATTTCAGTGACAGCATCCTGGAGTACCTGGCCAACCTGGACAAAGCGCCAGATCCCACAGTCAGAAAAGACACATTCTCCGGTGAAATCTATGCAGCTTTTGACATTCTCTTCAATAACTGGTTACAAAGCAGGGAGCCCAAGGTAAAGGATACTCCAGATCAATACAGACAGTTGAATAAGATGACATGAAATATATTAGCCTACAAACACAACCTATAGGTAGCATAAAGTCATATGTTTGGGGTGTAATTAGGAAGATTTTTATCCTGTGGAGAAGTAAAAGTCCCAAAGAAACACAAGAATCCTCTGTTTGTAATGAGTCTGCATTAAAGAGTGCTTCTGAGTAACAACCCCTCCACTGTTCTCCTTAATTGAAGTCGATGTTGGATCCATTTAGAGACTTCCTGACAGTCGACCAGATGCTCCTAGAGTGACATACGTTTTCTCTTTTCTTTGTAACTTAGTAGGTCTTTTCCGGTCAGTAGTTTTTATGAACTGGTAACTTGAAGACGTGTCCCAGTGGTATTATGATTTTTCATTCACTTTAGTTAACTTGTAAATAAAGTTAGCTGTTGTCCTGGTACTCTCTTCTGATTTCCTCCCTTGCGGAGCGGTGAATGTGCAGTCTGTCTCATCTGTCACCTCGTATCCTGCCTGTCGTTGTGTGTCCTCCAGCTGAGGCTGACAGTGGGTGAGGCGGTGGGCTCTATGTGTCACCTGATGCCCAGTGATAAACTGGAGGAGCAGCTCCCCAGAATCATCCCCGCCATCGTGTCCCTGTACAAGAAAAACACCGAGCACTACGTCATCAGTAAGGTGGGCACAAACAGTCCAAAACAGTCAGGTTGTTGACTACAGCAGCGCACTCTTGGAGTTAGCTTGAGGCTAAGAGTTTTCCGTTTGGTCCGAACAGAGCTTGTGTCAAGTCCTTGAAGCGTCGGTCAACATGGGCAGCAGAGTCCTGGACACACAGCTGGACGGTCTCCTCTTGGCTCTGCATCAGCAGGTAAAGCCACGTCAACGCCGGGTTAGAGGCCGCAGCTCCGATTTGAGTGATCCTGGTTGTTCTCTTTAGTTGTGTCTCATGTCGTGTCATTGTAGTCATAGTCATGAGGTCTCATGGACTTTTACAGCACTTCAATAATGCTTGTTATTGCAGAAATTTACCACAAATGACTGAATGGACGTGCAAAGAACTGTAAACATCGTAAAAGTGCCTTTTTTTGTTTTGCTTTTTGTCAGCAAAGCAAAGTTGTTTGACCAGAAGTTTTTAAAAAATGGACAAAGCATAGAGAAGTGTGATTGGTTTGTCATTGCTTCTTTTCTTCTTCACATTATTGTTGAAGAGAGATATTAGCTGCCATTATCAGTCACTGAATTTTTAGCTTTATTGGCTGGTTTTGTAGCTCAATAATCAAATCTTTGTCAGATCAGTGCCTGAACCGTATATAAGCCCTTGGTTACGATGACATTACTTTACAATGTGCAGGTTATTAATAAGTGACACAGACTTGAAGGTTGTTGAATTCATTTTAGGTGTGCTTAAAGATGAAGTCAAATTAAGCATTAAAATATAAGATATTTAAAATACATTTTTGGAAACACGTCAATAAATACACAACTTAGTTCATTGAGGCTATAAGAGAGAGTAAGACTTAAAACAGAAAAAAAGTATAATCTGTTTTCTTATATAATGTAATAGACAGTCATTACTGTCTCACTCTAAGCAAAGCCTCCTTGCTAATTTAGAGAATAAGTGAACTTTCACAGCAGGACGGCAGGAATAAAAGCACATGTTGTTCAAATTTCTTCTTGTATTTTAATTCTTAAAGAAAAATCCAAATGGGTTGTGATTGGTATAGGCACTTTGACGCAATACAAAACTATTAAATGGAAAATTAGTACATCTTTAAGTTCACATGTGCAAATCAAGTTACAGACACTGTTTGGATTCGAATGAGTTGCATTAAATTAGTTATGATCAGATCAGAAATCAGTGTAACTTTTCCTTCGTCTCCTGCAGGTTTCTGGTCCTGTTGATTACAGCGACCCTCCTACTGTCAAGAACCACAACGAAGTCTTGCGTTGCTTCAGCTTGCTCGGTACTGGTTCTGTTTTTAGTTCTATATATGTATTAAAATGGGAAGGGTGACCACAATGTCTATGTGGCAATGTTTAAACCCCATCCAACCAGCTGATCTATGGGATGTAGCTCTATGGAGTCACAAGTGCAGTAATGAGATCATGCATTAGCGTCTTAGCTCTGTCTCCACATAATCTCGTTAACTGTGAAAGTTGCTCCACATCTTCTCCCCCTTCACTTGTTTGCTTGTTGTTTTTCCTGGCTTGAACTTTTTCTATTTAGTTATTTATTTTATTAATATGTTTACGTTTTTGTCAACTTTGTCCACCTCAGTTTTTTATTCCTTTGCTTGTTCCTGTTCTCCTCTCCCACTAGCCAACTCTTTTCCAGACCGGCTGGTCATGTACGTGCTGCAGCGGTTGGAGAATAGTAATGAGCGCAGCAGGATGGGCTCCCTGGCTGTGCTTCGTCACCTCATAAACTCCTCCTGTAAGGAAAATGCTGCAACCACACGCCACAAATTAAATTTTTTAACATAGCTTTTATGAATACTTTCTCCTTTTATGTGCATGCGGTGTTGCAGCTTCTACAATGGAGAGCAAAAAGTTTCTGATTCTGGCCAGTATTAGACAGCCGATGGCAGACCACAGCAACAAGGTAACATCATAACGGTGCAAAGAGAAATCCATTTTATTCTGGGGGACTTTTTTCTTTTGGTCAGGGTTCTTATGCAAGATGGATAAATATGGAGTTTGAAGTGTTTTCCATGTGTGCATAAGTATGGAAAAATATTTTGTAGACTGTATTCCGTTTTCATAGTTGGCACAACAAACATCTAAGATTTAACCTGTGATAAAGCACACTACTTTTAAACTTTTCTTAATATGGAAGATAAACTCTCAGATATGGATAGAGATCAATCTATCAACTGATGATTGTAGAAATATTCAGTTCAGAATCAACTTTTGTTCTTATGTTTTTCAAAATGGGCAGAAGGTGGGGAAAATTTGAAATTTTGACAATGATTTAGATAATAGTTAAAAACAGTATTTCCATTGCTGCATATTGCATTGTATCTGAGTATCTGGATACGTCTGTTTCGCAGGTGAAGAAGCGTGTGGTCCAGGTGATCAGCGCCATGGCACATCATGGCTACCTGGAGTTAGAGGGAGGGGAATTACTGGTCCGATTCATAGTTCAAAACTGTGCTCTGCACGACACATACCAGGTAAAAAAAAACTCGAAACATCTGTTCCAGCCTTCTACGTTTGTGGAATTTAATGGGTCCGACTAAGTAATTCATCTAAAAAATTGTGTGGTGGATCATGTTCCACCAAAGCTGATTTGGCACAAAAAAGAAGACGGCAAATTTGCAAGCAGACACGTGCAATAAAATACAGCAACAAACTCATTAGTGAAGCATATATGAGATCTGCAGATGGTAGGAGATAAAAATGTACCTAATCAGCTTAATGGTCCAGCCAAGATTATAGTTGTTTAATGACTCCTGAAGCTAACTAATGAACAGTGTCTAGACAAAAGTTGCTTCTTTTATATTTTTTGCACTTTTTATGAAAGTAAAATGTATTCCTATGAATATTTGCTCCTCCGTGTCTCAAAGTCCCAACAAAGAGCAACGAGCGATCCAGAGGAGGTGACCAATGAGGCACTAAGGACGATGTGTGACAGCACCCTCCATCTCCTCACCACCACCGTTGGCCGCCTCGCTGACGTAATTGTCTAAATGTCTCTGATGTGGTCATGGATAATGAATACTGATATTCTTACTGTAAATTTCCTTTTATGTTTTGGTTTGAAGGTGCTTTGGCCCAAGTTGCTGTACTATCTGACGCCTTCACAGTTCAGCAATGCCACGACTCCCCTCTGCAAGAGTCTCATCGTATTGGGGAACAAGAAAAAAAGCAACCAGGAGCCAAGTTTCAAGATTGATTTTACACAGGAGGGTTAGTACACTGTTTTTACTGATCAGTAAAAAAATTACACTGTTATCATACTCTGACAGTGTGATGAATGTGAGCTGTTATTTAATCAGAAAAGCAACAATTATTTATACTGCTTCTAAAACTGTTGATATTTACAGTTGTGCTATCTTTTAATAATTGTTTCTAGTCATTTTGTAAAACAGATTAACTTTTGCTGAGGAAAATCTTTGCAATTTTCAGGCTATGATTTCTTGATATACTAAAATACATTTTCTCTGTATGTGTAAAATGTGCAAAGAAAAAATGCAAATAAGTATTGGAAGTAAATCTTCAAACTGAAAAAAGTGTTTCTTACAGTTTGTCTTGTTTTTATGATGAATTTCACGTTCACACATTCTTCTCTTTTTATCCTCACCACCAGTTAATCTCCCATCTCCTCAAACTCTAATGATCAGACTGCTGGTAAGTCAATTTGCACATTATAAATGAGCCATAAGCTCATATGCTAAAAGGAGGATTTGCATATGTTTCTTCTCGGCTTGTGTAAAATAGGGGCTGTAGAAAACTAATTATTAAGTGGTGGAAGAAACAGGGAGGAACAGATTGTGATTGCAATACATATTTGTCTTTCTAAGTCTTGGTTACACCCTGCAGTATATCATGACTTACTTCTCTGTGATGTCAGATTTTTTTTTTCCTCCTAGCCTGTTTAGGACTCCAGCTGTAGATTTTTTGAAACTATTTTTACAGAACGGTGTCGCTGTGTTCTAGGTCAACGCAGCGTTTCCTTTTAATAGCAGAGGCCATGGACCGCCGTCGCTCTCACTCCTACAGATCCTCAGCATCAACATTCACCCCAAAACAGAAACGGTCTGGGAGAAGGAAATTCCTCCTCTGCTTTCACTGCTAGAGGGTGTGGAAACTGTTTCTTTATTAATTTGATTAGATTGTAGTAAAGTGTGCAGGTTTTCTTTTAGTATGATCCCACTTTACCTGCCTTGTGTTATTAATATTATTTTCAGAGTCAACAGCAGAGAGTCTGGATAAGAAGAAGTGGGATGAGAAACTACTAGAGGTGGGTTATTATTGTCAATAATAATAGAAGAATGTGAACTTTTGCCAACAATTATTAGCCTTTTGCGTATGACTAGATGTTAGTAGAATCGATATTTAGCTGTCTGAAATATCGCTGTTTGAATTTTTCCCAAGCTCTTGTCTCAAACCCTGATGTCGATTGAAGATGACAAGTGGGTTTGTCAGTTTGCTGCTGAAGCAACAAGATACCTCTCGACATACAACAACGCCCTGGAGGAGAAGGTATTCTGTGTGCAACAAGCTTTATTTTTGTATGTCTAAAATTAAGGCCTTGAAATATAAGTTGGTGTTAAATATGTTAAATTTTGTTGTGGCAGGACATTTCAATGTCTTTTTTTTTTCTCATATGACTTTTCTGTCAGACAAAAAGTTTGAGTCGCACACAAACATCTTCATTGTGCTCTGTGACTCAAGGGTAACTACCTGCTAGTACACCTTTGCTAGCTAGTTAGCTTTGAAGTTCAGGTTCTATAACCTAAATGATTATGAAAGATTTGTTAAGATTACATATTTCTATTTTACAGGGCAGGATGTGGTGCAAAATATGTTGACGTCTATGATTGTGCAAACTCATCAGTGTCGAGGGTTCAACATTTATAAGGGCTATAAAACTGTCTAATAAAGAGTAGAAAACAAAATCCCTTTCTTCTCTTTTAGAGCTTCCTGTACCGATGTATCGGAGTGACTCTCCAGCAGTGTTTCAATAAGGAGGTTGTGAAGAAGCAGCTACAGGAAGTCCTCCTCGCAGCGCGACACAATGACGCAATTGAAAGAGAGGTAATTGAAACATAAAACAAAACTTGTTTTCATTAATTTCTGTTTTACATCAGTCTAACTTTTAGCTTTTCTCCTCAGGGAGTGGCAACTGGTGTCGGTCTGTGTGCCAACAGCCATTTAGAGGGAACGTTAGCCAAGCTTGATGAGTTTGGCAAATCGGACGCTTTCAAAAAGTCGCAGAGCATCTTCAACTTGCTCAAAGTACAAACTGTGAAACCCTCTCAAATGGGAAATGTTATGTCCGGGTTCCTGAAAAGAGTTTTACTGTCCTCTTTCTTGCCACAGGAGCGTAATGAAGTTGAGGTGGAGAAGGTGAAGAGCACATTAATCCTGTGCTATGGCCACGTGGCCCTGAACGCACCTCCAGAGAAGATTCTCAACCGCATCGATCAGGACATCTTACGCTGCATCAGTAAACACTTCAACACCAAGGTACGGAGCATGCTGGGAGAAAGAGGCAGCGATTACAAAACCAATCGTCTATGCAGATAATTCAGACAACTTCCTCACCGTGATGACAGTAATATTTATTATCAGTGAACAGTGGCTTTGTCTAAGCTCCTCTTTGTTATGGGAAGTACTGCTGGTCACTTCTGTGCCGCTGAACTGAAGCTGCTGGTTGTTTATTTAAAGATTTATATTTATAAATAATTTTGTAACATGCTTGTAATAAATGCAGAGCACATTTAGTGACTAGTTCTGCATTAATATAATTGTATTCACGGCAGAAAACAAGGGAGAAAATCCTGAAGCTGGCCTGTAGCATCATAATATGATTCAGATCAACTTTTAGTTTCTGATTAGATGAATATTTCAAGTCCCTTTTTAATTCCCATCACAACTAGACATGCCATCATTCATTTAATCCTTCTCTTGTTGTGTGTTTAAGATGTCAAGAACAGTTTATAAATGCTGTTTATCACTTATCCCATCACACTTTGGGTTATTTCTGCTCATGTCACCTTTCAGCCTAACATGCATAGAAATTGAGAATTTGTATATGACCTCCTTACGTTGTCACCTCTTTTTATACAGGTTCTTGGGATTAAAGTAGAGACAAAGGTATTGTTACAGGATTAAAGGGTTTTGTTTTGTTTCTTCTGTTTGTTTCATCTTGCTCCTCTTAGTTTTCCTCTCTGGGTAATTTTGCTAAATACTTGCCTGACGGCTCTAAAGTCAGTACAACGCAGCTTGATCTTACTGAAACAAACGCATTTTCTTTAAGCTTTTGCTGACCTTGCTTGATATTTGTGAAAGGTCCACAGTAACAAATTATTGATTAACTAAATCATGTGTGGTTGTAGACCTGAGGATAATTAGAGGCATGCATTCACATCATGTGAACTTTATGTACATCCATTTATTATTTTTGACATCAGGTGTCAGTAGAGTGACGAAGGTCTTCATTGTTACTAAAATCTAACTAAATTCAATTTAGAAGACACTGTGTCTCCACTTTAGATCATGTACAAAAGAAATAGCCAGTTATTGTATCATTTATCATCACTTTGAGCATTTTATTTTTTTAAATCATGATAGTAATTGTGATTTGTTGTGACAATAAGCTCTAATAAGATGATGTTTACAAACCCTAAAGCTAACAATTATCTTACGATTGGAGCTAAATGCAGTCAAAGCCATATTGACAAATCAAACTACAATGCATTTTTTAAATATGTATTTTTAACATTTATTATTGCTTCAATAGAAACCTACATTCCTCAAATCTCTTCTCATATCTTATGCCATTCTCAACCTTATTTCATAAATATCTACATTTCTTCCTTGATCCTTCTCTTTCTTTTTCTTCTTGGTAGTTGCTTAAAGGTGGACTTGCTCTTAAATTACTCATCAGTGACTCACCCTCAGTGTGAAATTTCCTAACTCTTAATTTCTCCGAGGCTTTAGGCTCATCCGATGCTTTTTAGAGGGGAGCCTGCAATTGATCTGCTGTTTTTCAAATCACTTCTAAATCTGCAACTATGATTTCAGATTTCTCTCCATCTTTGGGCATGGAGGATCAATCTTCAACAGCATTTTTGGATTGATTAAAATGATCGCTTTGCTGGGTGCTTTGCTCTTATGGTTGCGTTCACTCTTAATAAAAATCAGTCTGCTGGAGCAGTTCTTGTATTTGATTCCTGTGCTTGTTTTTGTCGGTCTTTGCCATGATTCAGGACCTGACTATGAAGCTCAGTTTGATCCAGAGCGTTGGGCTCATAGCTAAAGCCATCAGCAGATGTGTGAAGAAGCAAGGCTACATCTTCTCCCGCAAGCAGGAGCTCATCACAGTTATGCTGGTCAGTATTATTTCTATTTACCAGCTAACTCGTAGTTTTATCGAAATTACTATATTTACCTTTTTTTTTTTTTTTTTTTATTCCTGACTTCTGATTTCATGGATCAGGATTTCATCAAGTCAGAGCCGTCTGACTCATTAAAGACTGCAGTACGCCCCCTGGTGATGACAACCTGTGCTAACCTTGTGTATCCTTTGTTTCTCTGAAGCCGCTGCGTTTTCTGTGTCGTGTTGCAGAAATACGAATGAATGATGATCCACATTTTCTAAAATGTTAAACAGCAAAAGGCTGTTGCTTGACATAAAACCAGTCATCACTGGTCTACTGCATGAACGTTCAGGTGGCAAAAAAAATCATTAGTTTCTTTTGTAAAATCATGATTTTATTACAGTATTTTGCATTAAATAAAACAAAGGACATTCCCAATGCTGGTCACATCTGCACAACTGACACAATGTGTCGCACGATGCGGCTTTCATGGTAATGTTGTTCTGAAACTTTAATAGTAACTGTATTATATTAATAATATATTATTGCCATGTTGTTTATTAAAACCAGTAATCATTTCCTCCCTTCTGTATGAGCCAAAGGAGGAAAATAAAACTGAAATGTTTGAGGTGGAGAATAAAACTAAATTCATAGATTTTGTCTCCCAGATGATCCCACAGTCTCTCTTCATTGTCAGCAATTTCGGATCCTTCATGATCTAATATCGCCATATCACCCACAGGTGTTTGGCCTCGCTTTCTTCCAGAGTTTAATCTTTAACTGCGAGTGCTTCAGGTCCCTGGACCCTCCACTAAGTGAGAATGAGAGCTTTGACTTGCTCAAGGTGTGTGTAAACGGCGTGTTCTCCCTGCCGCCCGACACACACACTCCAGAGAAAACTAAAGACGAGGAGGTCCTCGACCCCAAGCAGAGAAAGGTGACTCACAGATGAAATGTCCAGACGGACGCACACTGTTTAGGTTGACGCTGGTCTCATTCAGTCACTTTGTGTTTTATTTTTATGGCAGTAGTCGAATAAAAACGCTCTCGTCTCATCCCTCTAGGTTTTGTACAAAGACACACTGGCTGCTTTGCAGGAGCTTCTGAGGAGCATACTGGCCAGGGATCCCAGTCCGGACGGCTTGCAGGGTATCTTTAAGGTGGATCCGGATGTCTATTCTTATGAGATCATCAGTGCAGCTTAATCTTTATGTATTCATGCTGGCGGTGTTTGTCTATTCAGTTTTGAACTTGATTAGCTGAATCTGTGGTGGTTATGCTTGTTTAGACTATACAGTTACAAAAAGAAGGGAAAATATCTCTTTATTATAGCCAGTCAGTCAAGTAAATGATATATCATCCTTCTTTTGTGTTTACACCCACGTTTAAAGTTGGTGTTGGATTGTTTTTGTATGTTAATTTTACCTTCAGAGCCAAACGTTTTGTTTTCATCCTTTGCAGCACATTGAATCATGGCTGAGCTCTGTACATGACCATGAGAGGGAGAGGGCCATTACAGCCACCTCTAACCTGCTGGCTTACTACCTGGAGAACCTGACTGTCAAGGTACACATTAACACATCACACAGATGACCAAATGCATCTTTAAACCTCATAATGACCAGGTCTTAAGTGATCTGTCACAGCCCACTTGTTTTGGTGATTTAAAATTTGACTCTAATATTGTTTCTCTTTGGTCAAACTAATAATTGTTCCAACTGTTTCATTTTGCTTGTTTGTGTATCCCCATATCTGCAGTGTATGGTGTCTTTCCACAACCTGGGAGCTCTGCTGGGCCGGCTGTCTCCCCGCTGCTCTGACCCTTTGCCGGCTGTACGCGCCGCGGCTGTCAACTGCATTTACACGCTGCTTTCTATACAGCTACGATACGAAGGTACCCTCACTCACCCTTATGATATATGACAGTTTTATTAAAGGTTTTGCGCTGTAATGTTTTTGTTTTGTGTTTCCTAGGATTCTCCTTGGACTATAGAGATGACGGTGTTGAAGGTCTGCTGGCTCTAAAGGAAGCTCTGGAGAACCCGGACCACTCGGTGCTTTACAAAACCTGTTCAGATCTCACAAAGGTGAATGTGGATGTTTTTCAAGAGCAGTATTGTTGTGCCATGCAGTCACAGCCATGCAGTTAATTAAAAACTGCAAAATATGTTAAAACTTTAAGTCTACACCACCCCTACTGTGTTAATATTATTTATTTGAAATGTAGCTTGAAGCAGTTGGTTGCACTAGGTTTTATGTACAGGGATGAATGCAAATGCATGTTTTTTTGTCCTCTTAATTATGCCAAACATTCAATTTTGGGATGTTAATGGAATAAAGTGTTGACATTTTCCTACAGTAATAAACAATCAGCATGTTTTCAACACAATGTCAGTTTGATATTCCTACTAAGTGCATTATGAACCTGAAAAGCTCAGCGGTGTGTAACTCCGTGTTCTCCTGCGTGTGTCAGGTGATGAGTAAGCGTCTGCCTCAGCAGCAGCTGACGACGCTGGTCTTCATGTTGTTTGAAGGGCTGGTCGACAGCCAGGCCAACTGCTGCAGAGCTTCGTCCGTCGTCTTAAACACTCTGCTGAAAAACAGGGGAGCCGGACTACAAGATCTGGTAAACGCACGGGACACACGCGCTCAGCCACATTAGGGCTGCTGACGTCTAACATCGTGAGGTGACGTAACGCGTGGCGTGTGTGCTGGCTCCGCAGGTCCCAGAAATGTTGGAGGTTCTGCATGTGCGTCTCCAAAGCATTACAGAGGAGCAGGTATTAACTTGTGTTACATTTATGTTTTAATGCACTTGCTTTGTTTGTTTCCAAAAATGGCTTGCCATACATAACATTAGAGCCTTCAAGAAAACAGTTGTGTGCCTAAATGTTATTTTATCAATGAATTTGAAACAGTTTTATCTGTGTTTTGCCAAATTGCATTAATGTGTAAAAAACAAGTCTAAGATTATTTTACCTTAAGAAGATCTCATCGAATGCAGATGCCCATTTATTTATATTGTAACAGTTAAATTTTGTAGTTATATTGATATATTTTTGGCACAATTGGCTCTTTGAGTACATTCATAATCAGACCCACCTGTTTAGATTTGCTATTGAACCATAATAAATTAAACACTAAGCAACATTTTGATGTGTAATGACGGCACTTGGAAAAATGCAATGTTTCAGTTATTGATGACTTTGTTCTTTTTGTGTTTTTATGCTGTAAGGGTAATGCCATTTTATTTATATAGCACATTTTCAGCAGCAAAGCAATCCAAAGTGCTTTACATGAATTAAAAGGAAATACAAACAAAATAACAAACCAAAGAGCAAAAGAAGAAAAATAATCTAATAATGTAGACCCAAAGTATATAAACTAGATACTTCTGTTCAGGGTTGCTAGATAAATATAAATAAGTCTAATTTATTTTCTGGATTGGGAGGATAGGAGTCTAAAAAGTAGTTGCTAAGGTATTTTTTCTTTATTTTAAGTTTGTTATAATCTCTGTTCTGGGTTGCAACAGTAGGATTGTCTCTGCATGATAATCCAAAATGTGATCTAAAAAGTATAATATAGCACTTTGAGCTGTCTTGTTCCAGAAAAGTGCAATTGATTGATTGATAAACTTAATGTGACCTGAAATAAAAATGAGTTTTTCCCCTCTGATCTGAAGTCATGGTAAAATGTTTTCATTGTGCTTGTGTTTTTATATTTAAAGGTGAGAGTAGCAGTGGGACAGACTGTACTGATCCTGGCTTCTCAGCATCTGCAGACTGTCATCAACACTCTAGTTAACCAACCACTTCCATATGACAGGTACACAAAACCACCTGCAGTAAAATGCTTCATCAAACTTCTTCATACTTCTAAATACTCATGTTTTATTTGTATTTGTTTCACCCTTTTATTTTTTGAATTAATCTGCTAGAGCTAAATGTTTCTGCTTCCTCAGCTGGACCAGTGAGATGTGGATGGCGATGGGAGCGGATCCCATCGTAGCCAATCAGATCATGGAGATGGTGATGGAGAAGCTTGTCATCACAGCGCCCTATGTTGACAAGAAGGAGTCGATGATGAGGGGAGGCATGACAAAAGTGGCCACCAATCAGCCACTGGCAGTAAGTGGGACATTCAAGCGCCTTTGGTTTGAAAATATCTCTGTGCTGATTGTTATGAAGTCTAAAGCAGATTATGTGGTGTGAAATTAAATCTTGTCTAGAGCAAAATAGAGTCAACTTTATATGTAGAAGACAAAGGTAATGTATCGATGCATGTTTATGTGTCCAGATGACGTGCGGCCTAAAGGAGCTGCTGTTGAACGGTCAGTGTCAGGAACCAGCACTCAGCCTGTTCCCTCAGCTCTTCTCCTGTCTCACCGTCAGACTGGGAGCGAGCGTCGGAGTCATGCTACCCAAAGACAACAACCATAAACACTCTGGCTCCCTGCATGTAGCAGGGTACGTAGCTTTGGATTGTTTTTATTGGTGTATTTCAGGGATCGGCTGCCTTTAAAAATCCAAAGACCTATTTTACTTGTCTAGAGATGGAGGTAAACCAGCCTTCCTTTGTGAAATAAAGTTGGGTTTTTTTCCTCCATCACTTTTTTTTTTGCAATATAACAAAAAAAAGAGAGAAAAAACCCCATTAAATTAAAATTTCTTACCAACTTCTCCACCTACCCTTTCCAATTTATTCACATGGTAAGTTGGAAATTCACTATATAATTTTAATGTCAATTCATTCATTCATTCATTTTTCTCTAATGAATGAGGAATTGAATAATAAATAATAATTGATAATGGCTCTTCCAACGTAAAAAAAATAAGTCACTCTTTTCATATGAAATTCTTTCACATTTGGTAGAATTTAATAATGAAGGTTTTACTGGGTTTTAATTAGGTTTTGGTTTTAAAATCAAAGAATAACGACAAATCTTTTTACAAAAAAAGAGATAAAATGTACTTTCCTCTAGAAAAACGAGGCTAATTGAAGCCTCTTGAAGAAATAAAGCATATTTTAGAGCAAAGTCTCTTGTAATATTATCATACTTCTGTGAATAGCCTTTTGCAGTTGCCTCATATTTATCAATAATCCTCATTTATTTCTGTTTATTGTTTGGTCGAAGTTATCAAGCGCCACCGTTGGGGCTAAATAGCAACACGGTGCTGTGGAGCCGCTGGCTGCAGACTAGTTGTTTTACTTTAGTAAAGATATATTTTGTGTTGCAGGGTTGCAGCCGAGGCTCTGAGAATCCTGTTGGCCCGAGCTCAGCTGGATGAGGTGACGAAACGACTCGATGAAGACGATGCCTGGGATGCAATGAAGGAGCTAAATACACACGTTACCGGGGTAACGTTACTAGCAAGGTAAACACACAAAAACAAAAGCTAGCTGGACAATATAAAAATAAAAAGAAATCTAAGCTACACAGAAGTACAGTAATGTTTACATGTAGACCTTTTATTACATACAGAGGATGCAAATGTGAAATTAGGTCATTTTTCACTCTATATTCTGTACTGTCTTGTACTTTTGGTTATGTTTGTCTTGTTTATAGAGCAATGGCGAAGCATGCTGGTCCCAGACTGCCTGCGATCGTAGAGTGTCTCTGTCCGTCCCTCAACAACATTTACGAATGCCAGAGGATTACCGTCACTGCTTTCTTTTCTGAGGTGAGAAACTGTTTGAAAATCACCTCCAGCTCGCTAACAAGCACGCTGACTTAAAACGCCGGTGCTTTCTGCTGATGTAGCTTTGATGACTTGGCCAATAGAAAAACGATTTAACTAAAGACGAGACTCGCGTCACCGGAAGCGCTGATCACTTTTGCTCAGTAACAGATGAAGTTTGTATTCGTTATTTTCCTCCGGCTCATTTTCTGCGTCCAGCTGCTGAACCATCATGTGGCGACTGAGCTGATGCTGATAGACGTCCTGATGAACAACATGATGGAGAGGATATCGGATCCCTGCTGCACCGTTCGCATGCTGGCTGTGCGAGGACTCGGCAACATAGCAGTGGGATCGCCAGAAAAGGTGCACCAACATATGAAAGGTCAACCAGGCCACCGTTCGCACGCTGAGGTGGCTGTAGCCTAACGCGTCGCTCTCTCCTGTTAGGTGAATAAATACGCTAAGGAGCTGCTTGCAGCCATGAGCTCAGGAATGGAGGAGAAAGACGATCCAGGTGAGAGAAGAACAACAGTTTGGTGTCGGTAATGTTTTGTTTTACCTTTGATTGGAAACTGACTGGTTATTTATGGTTCTCTCAGGTAAACTGATTACCCTGGAGGCCATGTCCGGTCTGTCTAAAGTTCTTCTTCACCTGGACAAGAACAATGTCCACTTACTGGTGGTCTACATCTTCATGAAGATCAGACCCTTCTTAGAAAGTGTAAGTTGATCAAATCCTTTATGAAATTGTTTTTAATTTATCCTTTAGTTGTGTGAGTCCCCCCCCCCTTTGAAAGATGATAAAATCATTTAAGGAACTAATGAGGTCATTCTCTCCCATATGCAGGATTTCCTCCTGTCCCAGTCAGTTTAGGTTTATATTCTTGTTAATCCATATCAGACATGAATTAAAGGACAAACATTATTATCCTTAAAAAATAAAAATTCTCTTAGCTTCCCTTTCTTACTTTATTAAAATTGCTCATTAGTTTTGGACATTTGCCTCATTCTTTGCATAATATTTTACAGATTTTTCAAACAGTCCTTTTTAACACAATTGTCAACATTTATTTCTGTTGTTACCAGTGCTGTAACTGTATTATTATTTTGCTTCTTTATACTGAGCAGCATCATTTTTATCAAACATGTCACTTAGAGCTGCACAGTGATAGAAAAATGTACTTTAGATCCTGGTTGTAAGATATCTTTTCGTTCTCCTGTCCTAACTATGTGTATTTTCTCCTGAATTATCACCTGTGAAAGCTGAAGTTTTTCAGACCTCAGCAGGTTTCAGCTCTACATTGAGGCCCATGATCTAACGGATCCATCTGGCCGCGTGTTTGTGCAGGACAATGACGATATCCGCTCTGCTTCCATCTTCCTAATGGGCAACCTGTCCAAGTTTGGCTCGGGGGAGCAGGTTTTCAAAGACCAGATCCACAATGTTCTGGTCAGCTTGCTGTTGCACCTGGTGGACCCAAACGCTCAAGTGGTGAAGGTACAGGAGGACAAGAAACAATTTAAGCTGCTGCTTTAACCTTTTCATTCATGATTCTCCTCTGCTGTGAATCGATGTTGAATTTTTCAGGCGTGTAAATATGCGATGCGAGTGTGTGCTCCTGTCGTTGGGTCGGAGCAGATCACAGCCATGTTTCAGAACCACCTGCACGAGGACAAAAGTTTGCACTATGGAGAGTTCATCAACGATCTCACAAAGTACCTGGTGAGACAGGTTTTATTTAGAAATATTTGTTTCTCTGTTTGAAAGAAGCCCCATCAAAGCGTCTTTTTGCAGAATATTCTCTTGAGTTGCTCTAAAGGAGTCGTCGTTATGATGTTGTTGTACCAGCAGACAGTGTGTTTGTTGTTGGTTGTTGATCAGTGCTTATTTTGTTGCTTGTAGATTCAGGACTTTCCCGGCATGCTGAACTTCTACCACATCTCCGTCATCCAGTTCTTCAAGAGCAACTGGCCTGAAGTCAGAGCTGCAGCGGCCATGTTTATAGGTACAGCAGCTTTCTGCAATACCACTTTCACTGTAAACATTAGTTCCTAACAATTAAACAAAACTAATTCAGTTTTTGTTCATGGGGGAAATGCCTATGCATCCCAATTAAACAGAATATCATTGAGAAGGTAATTCTTTCTGTTTTCAAATGTTGATGATTGTTGCTTGCAGCAGATGAAAACCCCAAAGCTGGCTTCATAAAATTAGGATATTGCATAGATTACATTCCCTCTGGGTTTTAGGTGAGTAGAGTTTGCAGGCCAGTCCAGCACAGTGATTTCATGTTTCTGTTGCCAGACAATATGGCCGAAAAACTTATCACAATTGAAGTGTTTTAAATCAGCCTTTAGATAATTATTGATTCATTTTTGTTTTAAATATTTGAAGTACTGCAAAATGGGTGACGTGACCATTCCTGTTTCATCCACAGTTTCCTCTCAAGCTCTTGTACTGATTTTCTCCTTTAATTTTATGCCACCATTTTGTATTTTTAAGCAGTTATGGGGCATGCTGGTGAAACAACACGTCTGTCTGCAGCTTTCCTGCGAAAGTCTCAACCAAAGTTTCAGGAGATTCAGTATAAAGAAACACTTATCAGTGGAAAATATGCTAGAAAACATCATGAAGATTAAAAACTCTACCACACTTTTTCCTTCCACTCACCTTTCCATTCAAGTGCTTGTACACAGAACAACCAGCTGGCTTTCATTGTGTTAGTCCTCCCCCATTATGATGTAGCTCATAACATAACCATGACAGAACATTTCCTTCCCAAATCCTTGCTTTTATTCATCTTCATGTATTTCTAATTCTCTGAGGAAACTGAAATTTGGGTTTTGTTTACCTTTTAAGCAGCAATCATTCAAATTAAAAGAAAAGAAATGCTTAAAATACATTATTCCACATTTTATAATACCAGTTTAACTTTTTGGATTGAATTACTGTAAGAATGTTTTTCTTCATATTCTAATTGAAGAGATTCACCCATAAAATGAGCTTAGTTCTGCCTATTCATTGAACCGGTGATGGCTAAAGCCTATGACAAACATAAGCTGATGTGTATTAGTTTAATTCAAACCATTATTCTGGTCAATCTTGCTTGGATTTGCTTTTGACATGTTGCAATGACGATGTCCACCATTAGGGTTCCTCCTGGGGAATATTCAGCAGGAGCACCTCTCTCACCTCAATATGGGAACCATCTCCAAAGGTAAGTTCAGCAGTGGCCTTTAAGTCACCTGGGTTGAGTTAAGGTTTGTGAACGCTCACAGGTTGATTGTGTCTGTGCGCACAGGTTTAGTGGTGCTGCTGCAGGATCCAGATCCAGTGGTCAGGGTAAAGGCAGCTGAAGCTATGGGACATTTCCACTGACACCTGGACAATCAGCTGTGGAAAAGACTGAGAGGTTTTTCTTAAAAAAAAGAAAAAAGTCTGCAGCGGTCAACTAGATCTGAGTAATACATTCGATAAAAAAAAAAATCAGGAAAGAAAAAAATTTCAGTTTACAAAACAGCCTGTACGCCGTAAAATGTGTAGCCTTTATATAAAGCGATCCTTATAACTTGATCTCAACATCTATGAAAACCAAACTGGAACAAGATAGAAGAGAACAAATAACCAGTCTTATTTATATGATCATATCAAACCATGAAGAGAAAAAATTCACTGTCATAAAAAACAAAAAAATGCACATTCAGTTAAGAATAAGCAGCTTCTTTTGTTTCATTATGATACTTGAGAGAAGTGATATATACAAACGTATTTTAGGGACCAACAACTGTGTCTATAGCGTTTACTGTTCAGTGTGGCAATACCAGAAATACATTGTGTTCCTAACACTGAAATATACAATATGAAGTTATTCCAAAGGTGAATGTGTTCAAAAATGAATATTTTATCTAATATCTTTCAATATTACATCGTCATGCAAGTGATATTTGTTTGCAGATGATACTTTAGTATCAGTTTTGCTTGTAGCTTATCGTTGTCATCACATCGTGACTCTGCAGAAGTAAAACAAATGCACAATTCAGAATTAAATTGCTTTATTACAGTTCTGCTCTGTGGTTCATTTTCAGGAGGTTTTACATTATCCAGCAATAACTAAACAGCAGCTAACCAGTGGCTGCTTTTTTGATAGCTAGCATGCTTTTGCTAGTTATACATTATATATACAATGAGTTTGTTTAGAGCAGACATTTTGGACCAGCAAGATGTTGAACGCTTTGAGTTTCATACCTTCTGGTTTATTTCTGCCCAGCAGTATCAATGAACAAACTGTTTTTAACGCTACATCTGGACGTCCTGTGGAACATCTTGATGTCCAGGTTTGTTTCCTAGAATCAGCCTTATCAGTTTGGATACATCTGTTATTCTGTTTCAATCCACACTGCCACTTTCTGCGTACATTTCCCAACAATCTGCATAACTCGTAAGCACACTAGGTCATATTTTTAGATCATTACATCTGAGCCAGTTAAAACAAATTATTAGCAACTCTTAGCTAACCGCTTCGTGAGACAGAATATCCCAGCATAGCCATACTCTCACCTGTGCCAAATGTCTGTTTTTTCTTATTATATTAAAACTGTAGAAATAATCAAAATGACTTCCAATCTGATCCTGGTAGTTTTCTCTCATTTAAGTCACTTTTTTTCTTCCCGGTAGTAAATTAATTAAAGTGTTAGAATGGAGAGGAGTACATTGTTTGTTGTAAAGTATACCTCTGAATTATCTGTTGCACTTTGACCTCTGGCATGTAGTTCCTGATCTGAGAGCTTCCTGGCAAGCTGCCATTAAATCCCATTAGTTACAAGGTAAATGTGTAGCTGCTGCTTTCATTGTTTCTACATCCTCCTGAACAGAAGGACCTGTCCTTCATATCTCTGTGGTAAAACCTGAAGAAACTTTTAGTCGTCCGTTTGTTTGTTTGCCAACTTGTCATAATGACAGCAAACCAAATGTTGATTTGAATGTTACATCTCAAATTGTCTTCAAACCGGGACTCATGTCTTAGTACTTTTAACACTAGGGTTTAAGATCAATTGTATTTTTTTGTTTTGTCGTGTTTTTTTTAACATGTTGAATGTTTAGCAAGGTGTATCTCTAATGATGGTACCATTTCAAATAAATAAATATGCTGATGTGTGGATGTCTATTTTCATGTGCTACAGAAGAGCGAGATGACAATGTCGCTTATTGTGTTAAATAAAAATAAAGGAGCTAAAAGATTCGAGTGTGTAACTGAGTTTATGGTTTTTGTCATTTTTGTTGTTGAAATTTTCACTGAAATAACATGAATTTCTGCAGCAGCAGAGATCAACACACTATTTTAAATGTCACCATGAATTATAGGGAACAACCATGAATGGATTACAATGTAAAACTGTTAAATTGTCCTTTTTCATTCATGTATTCGCTACAATTATTGGCACCACTGGGACAGCTGTGTAAAACCTTTTAAAATGAGTGAAACCTTGTTGGACTCATGATCCCACTCTGAAGTTCTATAAGACTCTGAAAATTATTAATATTGCACATGAAAATATGAATACCGTATTGCAATGTTCTTCTGTCATGACACCATCTAATTTATTAAGTAAGTGCACCAGTCCCTCTTGCAGAAAAACTCAAAATGATGCTGCCACCACCGTGCGTAACAGAGTACAGTCTTCTCAGGCTTGTAGGAAACAATTCTTTCCCCCTTAAACTTGACAATGATCTTTCTGACAAAACATTTTAGCTTTTGTTTTATCAGATCACAGAACATCTTTCAAAAAATTAAGATCTCGGTTCCTGAATCGATATTGCCAAATAGTGACATTCTGCTGTTAGTGTAGTGGCATCTACCATCCAGTAGATTCGCCTCTGGATATCAGCCTTGATACAAAGCGGTGCATCTGCATTTATTTCTGATGTCAGAGGAAGGATGAGCTTTATTTAGACTTGCATTGAATCAAAAAAGATTCTGGACATCTGTGTGCAGTTAAAGCAAACCGAGGTTGTGTGCTGTGAACTGCTGAAAGCGTTACGACTCCAAACAAAACGCCTAGGCTCCTTTTTTCACACCAAAGACGGTGAGAGATTCAGACATTCAATAAAATGCTTCAGAAAAATTCTAACTTTTAAGGTGAAGGAGATATTTTAATATTTTCAGCAGTTTGATACAATTGTTCTTTATTCTGTGTGAAAATCATACAAACCATCCACTGTCCTAAGTAATAGCACTTAATCTGTGTTTGACTAGATGACTCTACAAAGAACTCAGCTGATGTAAGACACAATGGAGCTTCTGCCTTTAATGAAATGATTTGTTTTGAGGAAAAATACTGCTTTCCATCTTTCTTATCTATCATTATCCAATTTATTCAGCAAGTTGTCGATTGATGCTAAACTCAATACAGTATTCTAAATCAAGTGTGTTGTAAAACTGAAAATCCCAATGTGGTGCTGTGGTCTGTGACTGGGTCGGGGGAGAAAGCCAGCTGGTTCATCACGAGAAGACTTCATCCTTCTCTGCATAACTTTCTCCATCCAGCCATCTAGTTCTTCTTCTTGTGGGGGATGCGCCAATTCATGCTCGGGAGCGTCAAGCGAGGAAGATCTGGAAGAGATAAAGCACATTGAGTGATGAGGACTCAACTTATATCTTCTACTTTGCTGATGATGACGGTAATGACTTGCTCTGTTTCTATTTCTGTCCTTTTGCTTTCTGCAAGAGCAGTGAGCTAAAGAGTGAAGTGGAGACGGGAGGAAATGATGGCGATGGAGGGAGGAGGTTTGGTTAAAAAGAAGTGGAAGAGACGGGGAGGAGGCAGGAAGGAGGTGGGACACGGGCTCAGCGTGAACAATGGTGGACTGCAGACGGACGGATGCAGGGAAGAAAAAGAATAACTGGACGATGACAGAAAGATAAATGACTGGAGGGAAGGACGTTAATAACCCCAGTTCTCGTTGTTGCCTTCATTCCTCAGAGAACTCACATTGCCTGCGGACGAGTCTGCCCTGGTACGCGTGTGGGTTGTTTGCATGATGTGGACCATGGAAATGGCTGTGACGGCTGAAGGGACAGATGGGGTCATGGTAGTGGTGCAGGACTGACTGTGGCCCTGGAGCCGAGCGGACCTGGCGCCTCTGGTTGGGCCACGGAGCATGGAGGCTGTTTGTTAAGTGAGCCGTACTCTCAGCTCTCTGGGAGAAGAAAGGAAGATGTATGGAAATTCCTTTTGAATTTAATTTAACTAGGAAAAAATGTAGATGATTTTCTTTATTTGTGCCACTTTTAAAGAACGGAAGTAAACATATGTAATGTCTCTCATATTAACTGCTTTAACTTTTTTGTGACTTATTGTGTCTGTGTGTGTGTGTGTGTCTTACCACTGACTGTGGAGGCAGACTCAGGGAGCCACTGGACAAAGCAGCCAGGATAACA
>CAEGAG010033946.1:0-11056 GCA_903067065.1 Brachyrhaphis terrabensis
TTTTGTTTGGGGCTTTAAAGCCCATAGAATATCAAAAACTCACTTACATAAACCAAGAGAGATGGGGGGATTGGGATTGCCCTGTTTTCAACATTATTATTGGGCAGCGAATGCAAGAGCCTTGGTATACTGGCAGGAAGGTGATGTTCAAGAACTCTCTTCAAAATCCCCCCCTTGGGTGGCTATTGAAAGAAGTGGTGTTGCTGGCAGTTCTCTTCCGGCTCTTCTTTTCGCAGCACCAATATCTCCCGCAATTGGTGGGGTAAATAATTTGATCGTTTTACACTCTTTGAAAATATGGAAACAAATTAAATTGCACTGTAAGTTACCGGAGACCTCAGTTCATGCCCCAGTTTACTGTAACCATGCTTTTCCACCATCACTATCAGATACATCCTTTAAAAATTGGAGATTGAAAGGCCTTAATTCTCTGAAAAATTTGTACATTAACAAAAAGTTTGCTTCATTTGCTATGCTGAAGAGCTGTTTTTCTCTTCCGGATACAGATTTCTTCAGATACTTACAAATTAGAAACTATGTTCGAACCAATATTCCGAATTTCATATCTCTCCCGGAAGAAAATAAATTATGCAAAATTCTGCTGGGTTCTCCAGGATCGAAAAAGTTAATCACGAGTTTTGTTGATGTATTTGCAGAGCGAATTAACTTTACCACAGACTCCTTGAGGGCTACATGGGAAGAGGAGTTAGGTTTGCAAATCGGGAGTGAGGTCTGGGAGGAGGGTCTTGGGAGGATTCGGACATGCTCTATCAATGTAAGACACCAGTTAATTCAGTTCAAGGTATTTCATAGACTTCACTATTCTAAAATTAAACTGCACAGAATATTTCCTTCGACATCTTCAAAATGTGATAAATGTAAGTCCGCGGATGGCTCCCTATCTCATTTGTTCTGGACATGCCCCAAGCTCTTTCATTATTGGTGTGAGATTTTTGACTTATTTTCTAAGGTTTATGGATGCGCGTTGGTTCCTGACCCCCAGATTGCATTGTTCGGACACTCCTCTTCTTTGAGGAGCTGTAGCATTTCTATGCAAACGACGGTGGTGTATGGAATGGTGATAGCCAAAAAAGTAATATTGAGACTTTGGAAAACTGACAAGGTTCCTCAGTTTAAAATGTGGCTGAATGACTTTACTGAGATTCTCCATTTGGAGAAGCTACGATATGATGTTGTGGGTTTCTCTAATAATTTCTGTACGATCTGGCAACCGGTTTTGGACTATCTTTCTCGATCCAAGGTCGACCCCGACACTCGCTCAGTTTCTTAGTGTGCCACCTATCCCCTTACGGACCGGTAATATCATCTTTAAGTGTAAATTGTACTCAATGCAGTGTAATCAGTTTTTTGAATAACTTTCCTGACTTGCTGTTATAAATTTTTTTTGTTTTTTTGTTTGTTTGTTTGTTTTTGGTTATTTCACGTCTTTATTTTTATTGCTTGATGGATAAGGGTACACTGCTTACATACTGGATTTGTTACATAGATGCGTGTGTATGCAAGTCTGTGTGTATATGTGTATGTGTATATATATGCTTCGTACTCTCGTATGATTTATGTATGTTGTATTCTAAAAACCTAATAAATATATATATATAAAAAAAAAATATACACAGATATATCCGCGCTAAAATCAAAACTGAACAAGTATGTTTTAAAAACATCTTGTGACATTAAACAAAAAGTCGTTCCTTCGAGCCGGATTCGAACCAGCGACCTAAGGATTTCAGCGTCATGCCTCTACAGTCCTCCGCTCTACCAACTGAGCTATCGAAGGGAACTGCCTATCCCTCCTCAACATTGAATTTTTAATCCGACAAATGAAGTTTTACGTCATAATAGTGTTTATAACGACTCCCATTCGCCTCTTACCAGTCTGCCCTCTTCAGGCTGTCCACGTTAGCGCCTTCCTGGAGCAAGAGGTCGACACACTCCTCATTGCCCATGGAGGCAGCCTCATGCAGCGGTCTCTTGTAGTCGTTATTACACACTTCCACGTCTGCGCCAAGCTGCTGTATTAGGAACTTCATAACGTCCAGGTGTCCGTGTCTCGCTGCGTAGTGCAGCAGAGTGTCTCCTGAGCGTCCGAAGTGTTTGCCGCTGATAGACGCAGTAGGTTCAGAGTTCCATGATGCGATGTGTTCCTGCAGACAGATCAACCGTCCCTCCTGAGTTAGCTTCACAAGCAGTTTTAAACCGCCTTCATCCATGCTCATTTATAAGACAAAATTAACTAAACTCCGGGGATACAGACATGTTGGGAGAAGAATTTTCTTACAGGGGCTTTTCTCAGAGGCTGTAAAATTAGATGGCCAAGCATAGATGTTTACGGAGATTGTCTATATCCAGCGATGTTTATACTGTCCAATTTTTCGCTAACTCTTTCTAACTTCATTCGAACTAAGCGTTCAATGTGAATAAGTGAAAACTGACGTTACAGCACATAATACCTTACTTTATGGTTACAGAACTAACAGACATCAAAGCTATTTATTTGCAGTAACTTCTACCATTTCAAACTAGCGCATTAATGCAAACTTACAAATTACTGCAAATATATGACAAATGAAACAGCTCATCAACAGTTGAAAAATAAAACAATAGTTGGAGTAAAATGTACAAACAAACCTGTCTGATGCGAGGACCGGGGCTACACATTTATTGTCCTTTAAACCAGAACGAAACACCAAGAGTTATGGGAAATGTAGTTTTAATGTGCAAAGTAGGATTCTCCGCTCACTGATATAAAAAAAAGTTAAATCAGTTATTTATTTCAAGAATGTAAGAAAGAGTCTCATTTAAATGTCCTACTTAGAAAGCACAGCTTTGTTTGCGGATTTTATTCCTTCTCCATCAATGTGCCTGAGGAGGATCACTGCTGGCAACACTCTGCAGAAAGCCATAATCCAGCCTTCTCTGGAGCAGAGCGATTAGATACAGGCGCTGGTGAACAAGACGAGTTAGACGGTGGGAAGAGCAAGATGAATAATAGAGAAGTTTAAAAAGAAGGAATAAAGGAATACATTTCTTCTTGATTTGTTTTACAACATGAACTGTGAAATCCAGGGATGAGACTGTCAACATCTCTTCGATGGTGAGTGTAGAATAGTTCAGAAAGATTATTCAAAATGCTTACGATTTGTCTAACAATGACTAACACAATGCCTTGTGCAAAAGTATTCATATTTTCTATACGTATTCACATTTTAAGTTACCTCCACAAACTTTAATGTCTTTTGTTGGGATTTAATGTTATATAAGAACACAAAACAGTTCAGAATTATGACATGGAAAGGAAAATGAAGTGTGTGTTTTTTTCTTTTTCATATTAAGATGTGCACAATACTGTGTGCATTTGTATTCATGTCCTTGATTCAGTTCTTTGTGGAGCTGCCTTTCACTGCACCACCTTTGCACATTCATTGAAACATTTGCCTGTTCTTCCTTGCAAAAAAGTTTGACTGGATTGGATGAAGGGTGTCTGTTAAGTTAATTCTCAGTGAGATTTAAGTCCTGATTTTGACAAATGGACATGCTTCCCTATGGCTTGATTACTTTTCTATAACAGCGCTGTAACTCCTAGTGTCCAGTTGTGGCAGATGGCTGCTCACACTGAGCCAGGTTCTGGTTCTGCTGGAGGTTTCCTCCTGTTAAATGGGAGGACCAAATCCTGCCAGTCACTGATTGGATGGGATCTTCTGGATTTCCTTTGACAGAAAACTTTTTAACCAATTGGAACAGTAAACTGAACTTGACTACATACTTTGATAACAGGATTAATTGGAATAAATGTATTTGACTTTGAATCTTCATGATTCAATTGAATGGACTTTTTTGTTGTTATTGTGAATTGGCACTATATACATACGCTGAATTGAATTTAAATGAAAGGTTTTTCACACATAACATTTTGCAGATAGGACAAAGATGCCAATTTTAGTTTCAGCTGATCCATAGCACCACATAAAATCTGAATGAAATATGCTTGTGATTGTAATAGGGCGAAATAGGAGCAAGTTAAAGAATATAAGAATACTTGTGGAAGTCTCTGTGATGTGTAATGTGATCCATAAAGATTTGAACTCATCACAATGGAGCGGTGCATGCAATCTGGTAGAATACCAGCAGCATGACTTCCTCAAAAGTAAAGAACATCCTGTTTTTATTCGGGTTTATCCAGTCTGTGTGTTCCTGTGGCTGCTGCAGCAAGTCTACAACCCAGCAAATATTAATCTGGTAAAATCATAAATAAATAAAAGAAGAATATGGGTGGAGGAATGATGTGAGTGAAAGATGAGTGCGCTGTAACTCCTAGTGTCCAGAGTAGACTTCTAATTGTTCAAATCTAGAACAGAAACGATGGAAGTAGATCTGTTTTCTGGGAAAAGTGTGTCTGCAGCAAAATGCTTCCAGATGTGTGGAGGTTCTCCAAACAGTGACAAACAAAACTGAAACAAATGTGCTGTGTGAAGCCAACATGTTGTTTAATTTCAGCTGACGTCAGGCTGAGTCATGAAAATGCTCTGCAAAGTTAAAGCAGACAGAGGAGGAAGAAACAGGCCTGTACGTTTACCTTTGGTTGTTTCATAAACTTACATTATTGTCAGAGTCCTGTGAAGGATCCCAACCCATCATTCAGCAACATCAGCTCCAGTGGGGGAAGAAAGGCTTTAAATTAATAAAAATCTGTGTTTGTTTAGTCCACCAGTGGAATAAGTTTGACTTTTGAGAGCTGGAATGTTTTTTCTTTAAGCCTGGCACCAGGAAGGAAGGGAGCAGTGGAAAACAAAATCAGCCACATGTGCTGGCTGGTTTCTCTTGGCTTTGGGCGACCATAAATGTCCTGCAGGTCAAATCACAGGAGCAGTTTGTCCAAATCAGAGGGTGACGCTCCCGAAAACATAAGAGACAAAATTCTTCTGAAACAAATAAAACACATTTAATGTCAGAAAAAAATAGCCTTAAATACAAAAAACAGTTTTCAATTTATTGTTTTATTTCATAAAGAAATATAAGGGGAAAAAAGTATGCAAGTCAATCTGACCCTTTATGAGATAAAGCATTTGATCACTAAACTTAATAAATAGATGTGATAGCTATCACACTTCCAGGCTCCGCAAGAAAGCTGTGGACATTTTAAATGACTCTTCACACTGGCCATGGTCTCTTCCAGCTGCTGCCATCAGGCAAGAGATACAGAGCAATAAAAACCAGGACAAATCGCCTAAAAAACAGTTTTTACATGATGGCAATCAAGGCACTAAATTCAAAGGCATAAGAACTTCTGTTCTTGACATCACTTGTTAAATGTAATTCTGTTTACTCTGTGACACCTCCAGGTGCGGCAACTATCTTCTGATGTTATCCATTTCTCTCCCTTTGTACTATTTTATTCCTTATCTTTTATGTATATAGTATATTATGCACCTCAACTCGAGTTAAGCACAATCTCAATCTCGTTGTAATCTATGGTGCTGGTGGTATTCAGAGGCCGATGGCGCGGTCCAGCAGCCTCGCTTCTGTCAGACAGGCCCAGGGCAGCTGTGGCCATCAATGTGTGAATCAGTGTGTGAATGGGAATGACTGATGTTGTCTAGAGTGTCCTAATACAGTGATACATGTTGGCCTGCCACGATAACAAATTCTGCTGGACAATAAATTGCTCCTAAAGTTATTGTGATAAACAATAACATTGATTTTTTAGACCATTTTTAAGTAATAAAATGGTAATTGCATAACAATGCAAAAATAAATTTTTAAAAATCAATAAACTTTAAATTCTAATGAACATTTAACACTGCAATTGTAAGACATTTAAATATACAAAATAAATAAACAAAACAACAAATAAAATGAATTTTGAAGTCTTTGTAAACAAAATTGTAATTCAAAAAAGGGCAAGTTGAGACCAAAGCAGGAAACTGAAAACTTTTATCCTCCAGTTTTTGGTAGAAAGAGAGAAAAAACTAGATAAACAATAAATCATGCCAATGGAAATTATTGAGTTTGTTTTAATTTATTATGCGATTAATTGATTTATTGATTATTGTGACAGGCCTAGATATATGTGTAATTACGTCCACTGATACATCTGTACTAATTGTCAGTGATGTTCCTGGAGTCACTGGGTGTTTCGGATCTTTCAGCATCATACACCCTCTCCTCGGTGACCCAGCCAGCAATGATCAGTCCCCAGCTTGTGTCCAGATGGCTAACTAGTTACATGGACTCCACGGTTCTCCTCTCTTAAGTCACAACCATCTTGAGGTCCTTTTTGCTTCTTCGTTATACAGATGGCTCTCCTCTTGTTGCCAAGACTATTCCAGGCTCTGGCCAAGGGGCTAGCCAACCTCAACTCGGAACCTCAACTGGGATGCTCCTCACTCTACACCCTGCCTGCTTACAGTCACTGGTCAGCCTTATGTACTTGGAGAGCTTTTAATCAAATACTTCTTCCAAGTGATCTTTCCATGGGACTGTCAGCTCCATCAGCACAGCTTGCTTGGTGACCTCAGACACAAGTATGTAGGTCTGATGTCATTTTATTTCATTACACAACAAACAAGATATCTTCACACTCCTTGGATCCACAAGTTTTTTATTGTATGTTCATCTATAACTAGACAACTGTAGTCATAAATACTTCTTCTGTCATGCAGGTTGTGTTAGAAAAATATTGTGTTTGAGAAGCTGGATGTTCTGGCGACTGATTTTCTTCAATAAATGAATGTGATTCTTAAAATTTAGATTGCAGACTGTTCCAACACAAATTGTTTAACATGCAAAAGCTAATAAGAGAGTAAAAAATGCACTCTCATTGCACAATGTGGGTGAGGCACACTGAGGAATCTCTGCCTCTCTAGAGTGTAGCACTAAAGGTGAGAGGAATGTCAATGGTCTGTGAAGCAGGAAGAGAGAAGGAAGGTTAATGTTGCACTCAAGTGCAGTCGGCAAAGCAAAAGATAAAATCAGTCCTTTACTAATAGTAGTTCTCTCTGAATCTATATCAATTTGCACATTTGTACAGACTATGCAATATGACTTTACAAGCTGACACCTTTCTAAATTCAATCAATGCTTTTTGTGTTTTCATGAATTAGTTAAAACTGTAAATGGACTGAACTTACTGTATGTAGCACTTTTTTAGCCCTACTGGACACACAAAGCTCTTTACACAAGAGCTGCATTCACCCATTAACTCTCACAAATGCATACATGTTTATATACTGGTACATAGATTGGTATGGAAGTTGCGTTTAAGTGCCTTGCCCAGAGGCACATCAACGTGTGACAGGAAGAAAGCTGGAATAAAACCTAGAAACCCTCCAACTGGAAGACAACTACCCACTGAGCCACAGCTGCCCCTTCAAATGGACAACACAGACCATTATCGCTTCAATATGCAGTGAGGCACTAAAACACCTCCCTTACTGTTCTAAAAAGCATCGGCCAAAACATGTTTCCTCAAAGAAACTATCTGGGAGTGTCTCCTCAGATCAGAGCACAGATCAAGAGGACAACCGATACCTGTAGCAAAGAAAAGTGCAGTTTGATTGTATTTTATTGGTGTGTTTGCATGATTAAAGTAAGATGCATTGTTAAGCTGGTGCTGACAAAAAGCGTTTTTATGACATACATTGGTCAAGAAATACATTACATTATTATTGAAAACAACATTTATTTCAGAAACTTAATTTTCAAACTGAAAACATTAGATAGATGAATTACACATAAGCCTTTATTTCTGCCAACTGTACTATGACTATTTATCTGCTACAGCTCATGAAAATACTTTCAATATTCCATCAGATCAATTTAAAAAAATTCCAACACATAAATGTGGCTGTATGAAAAATATGTTTAATGTGTGTGTAAAGATTGTTGTTTTCTAAAGGTTTCTTTTATCTGAAACAACAAGCCTCTTTGGAACGCATAAGTCTGATTTAGGAGATGTGTTTATATGTCCCCTAGAGGAGCTGCAGTAATTCCTGAGGGTGTTTTTTTACTTCCATGTAAAAAAAGGATTCAAGTTGAGCAACATTTTATACCATCACAGAGTTAAGAAAAAAGATCACCAAAAAAATGAACGGTAGAAAGTTGTTTTGCAAGCTAGTCCTGATTATAAAATTTGATAATTGAAGGGCCCTTGAGGCGAGTGTGTTTGTGACACACTGCTTTAATTTAAATGTAAATTAAATCTGAATGGTCTAAAATTTTGCATAAAAAGGCTGGTTTGGAGGTACTAACTGCCTTTTATTTTGGTATTATCTTAATTCAATCAAAAATGCTCAGCTCGTTCTATTAGGGCACTAGAAACTGTTGACAGATGTCCTCTGATGAGAGGAAGGAGCTGAACATTTCTGGAATGAAAAGAAGCATTTCTGGAGCTTCTCTTCTCTACAGGGTGAGGCTTATCTACAACCTCACCCTGTTCATCAGTTTGACAGCTCTTTGAAGTTGTGAAATGATTGATTACAGAAAAAAACAGCAAAGCATCCTTGACATGTTGTGCTCAGGGGTAGCGCCAAACTGGGGAGAAAAATTGGCCCAGGAGTTCCTTACAGACTGCTCAGTTCAAATTTTCAATGTAAATATGTATTTCTAAGTGTATAATAAATTCATGCTGAGCAGTTGAAAGTGGGACAGTCTGTCAGGAACTGCAGGGCCAATTTTTTCTCTCCTGTCCGCCCCTGGCTGTGCCACAACACAAATATGATTGGTTCTTGCAAAGGACTTAGTATATACCGATAAATATCTATAGCAATCATGCATTATTAGAATAACCTCAAACAAAGTGCATTGTGAGCTGAGTTAAAGAAAATGCATATCTGACTCCTTCTTACCACAAACGTCTTGAATAACAAAACAACCCTCGGGTTCAGAGTGGGGGTAACCACACCCCTCCAGGTCTCATCTTCATTGCCCACCTGAGCGTTGAAGTCCTCCAACAGGACAAGGACGTCCCCAGGTGGAGCCGTCTCCAGCAGCAACTCTAGTGACTCCAAAAAGGGTGGATACTCTGACCTACCATTGGGCTCATAAGCACAGACGACAGTCAGAACCTGACCCCTCCACATGTAGGCGGAGAGAGACTACCCTCTTGTTCACTGAGGTGAACCCCAACATTCAGAGGTTCACCTCTGCTGTTGTTGAGGTTTCTACCTCAACATATGATGGTTTGAACCCTCTCTCTGTCTATCTCAGTTATTGTGGGCAAAGCACTTCACCCAGCTTGCCTGGTGGTGGTGGTCAAAGGAGCGACCGACATCTGTTTTATGGAAATAAGTCACCAAATTGCATGCATTTTCAACATTATGCTAAGTGGCTCCTGCAGTGTTGCATAAATTAATCCAATGTTTATCTATTTTCAGATGTGCACACAAGAAAATGATAAAGGGTTTTATCTAATGACAGTTCTTTGATGATAAAGACAGCAATGTGGATTCAAAAGTTTGACTCGAAAAGATAGAAATCAGCCCCCTAAGCAATTGTCTCCACACCCAAAGTGATGAAAAATTTGCATAGCACAGTGCAGGGTATTATCTGTCAGCAGCATTCCTCCTTTCACCTGAATGTCCAGGCCCTTCCCACTTTGCTGCTATATAACCAGAGAGTCCCGGCGATGTTTTGTACTGCAGATCATCTCCAGTTGTTCTTGCTGGTTCAGATCCAAACTTTCCAAGATGGCTTTCTCCTCCAGATCCTTTGGCCAGAAATTTGTCGGCCAGAAATTTGTTGGTCAAAAGACCATGAGCGTCTACGGTGGAGCAGGGGGTTCTGGCACCCGCATCTCCATAGGCCAAATTGACTACTTGGCCCCTTTGGGAGCCAAGAATTTCAATGATCTCGATCTCCACGTTGATGCCAACGAGAAGGCCATGCTTCAGAACCTGAACGACCGTCTGGCCTCCTACCTTGAGAAAATAAAATTAAAGGACAAGGAGAACGAACGGCTGGACAAGCAGATCGCAGAGTGGTACTCAAGCAAAACTGTGATCAGCCATGATTACAGTGCCTACATGGCCACCATCAAAGATCTGCAGAACAAGGTAAGAAGAAAACACCCAGAAGTGATCGCTTTTAGAAGTTTACAAGTTTTGGAGTATAACTCAATGTCAAATTGTAAAAACTTAAAGAAAGGTGTATTTTACCCTGATGTTTCTCTTTTTTGTCCTCAGCTTCAAGAAGCCACCATTGTCAACGCAAGGATCTACTTGGACATTGGCAATTCAAAACTGGCTGCTGAAGACTTTAAAATGAAGTGAGTGTTTTTTTTCTGAGTGTTTGCTCCTTTGCAACTCTTGTAATATTTCACTCATGCATCATAACGTGAACTCATGTCTTACATAAAACAGCTGCTCGTATCTAGACCATGAAGCCTCTCTGACCTGTTCTGTCCTTCCTTCTGAAATTTTCTCAGATATGAGACCGAGCTAAGCATGAGGCAGGCTGTAGAGGCGGACATCGCTAGACTGAAGAGAGCTGTGGATGATCTCACTATATGCAAAATGGATCTGGAGAGTCAGCAGGAGACCCTGAAGGAGGACCTCATCATTATGTTGAAGAACCACGAGGAGGTAAAGCTGCAGAGAAAACCAAGAGCTACTCTTCTGTGATTGATAAAACTGTGTTTCACATCAACTATTAGTAGCAGAAATTTACAATAGATAGCTAAAGTGTAATCCCTTCTCTAGTTGCATGTAACAAATGAAGAAATCTTATCTTCGGTAGTAAATCAACAGCTCAGTAACTATAGATTTTCCACTGCTGCCACTTTCTCTCTTTAAATTTCTGTGCATTGCTGCCGTCTCCTATTAGCAAATGTCTGCTATTTGTCCAACAGTGTAGGTGATAAACACCACGCTTATACCCCTGCAGGACAAGGCTCAGCTAAGGGAGCAGAGGAGCGGCCAGGTTAACGTGGAGGTCGACGCTGGTTCTCAAGTTGACCTGAACCGGATCATGACGGAGATCAGGGAGCACTACGAGGCTCTTATTGCCAAGAACCGCAAGGATCTTGAGCTGTGGTACCAGA
>CAEGAG010033961.1:0-15026 GCA_903067065.1 Brachyrhaphis terrabensis
GTTCTGCTAATGACCTCATTATATGACTCAGGTGTGTTGAAGTAGAAACGCATCTAAAAGTTGCAGGGCTGCGGCTCTCCAGGCCTGGAGTTCGCCACCCCTGATCTAAACCATTCTATTGTAGCTTTGGGTGTAAGTTTAGGGTCACTGTCCAGGTGGAAAGTAAACCAACTTGTTTTTCTGACCCTGTAGTAGAAAATCATCCTCACAGTATGGTGCTGTAGAGACGAGAGTCTTGTTTGTGTCCCTCCCTCCATATTTACTTTGTGCAAAGCATAGCATAAGGTTAGTGTAAAAAAATAAAACCAGTTAAAAATGTTCATTTTGAGTATTTAAGATAACTAAAGTTCAATTGAAATGTGCTGGAGTTCGTGGTTGGACTGTGACAAAATGCAGAAAAATTGAAGAGATACAAATACTAAGGAAGCTTAGCTTGTTGCTACCAAAACACGTGTGCACTGTTTACTTTGCGCTCTTCTGTTGGCACGATTATTTCCTCTGATTTTCACCGGCCAATCAAAAACAAGAAAGCGAGGAGAATTTGGGTTTAGACAGATTCACACTGAGGTTTATTCAGGACCAGGAAGCTCCATAGGATGACATATTGATCTCCATCTGGAAAAGAAGCTGAATGGAGCAGGAGGAGGTTGAGACTCCCATGGGTCGGATGACCTGGTGATAAATTCTTGCAGCAACAAACCTAGAATCAAGTTAACACATTCCATAATCCAGACCGGACTTGCCCTGCTGGCAGACAGGCGTCTTTATAGAAGGAGAACATTCCTCTCTGATGGGAAGAGCCAATCAGAGCAGAGGCTTACCTGCGTCCTCCTGTACTCTATCAGCTGTGACAGGCCGAAGACCGTCGTGACCGCCACGCCTCCCACCACCGCCGCCTGTTTCAAGGCTCTTCTGAACGCCATGAGCCCTGCAGTGGAAGAAACAGAAACCAAATCAGATTTATCAGCTTTGCGTTCATTAGGGTCTGACTCCACTTAGGAAGTAAAAAGCAAGAAATGCCAAACATTCATCATTTTAGTAGTCCAGTCCAGAAAAACCACCAGAACTTTAGATGACTGTTTTAGAATATTTTTAAGATAAAAGCAGCACCTTTCTACCACCCAGGCCAGGAACAGTCTGGAAAAAGAATCAATCTATACATCCATTAATCTGTCCATCCATCCATCTCTCTATTCCAGGGGTCTGCAACCTTTATAATCCAAAGAGTTATTTTTGTCCTAAATCCAATTAAAACTTGTTTAGAGCCACAAGTGTTACACAAAAGACGATTAATCATTTTTTAAACATATGAGAATATGAAATTTGCTGTCATTTTTAAAGAACCACTACTTTATGTCTATGGTTTCCGATCTAATAACAAGAAAAACCCATCATGTACTTTCAATCTCATTCTGTTGGAGAAATGTATTGTGATGCCATTAAAAACTGCAAAACTACTAAAACCTGCATTTATTACTATATTTATATTTAAGAACAGGAGTTTGTTGTTTATCATGTCTGGCCAAAATCAATAGAAGCCATTCTGGGAAGTCTATTCCTTTTTGTCCATCAATCCATCCACCTCTCCCTTCATCAGTTTGTCCATCCTTCATCCGTCTGAACATAATTTAATTAAAAGTACAACCAGTGCACAAATACACACCACCAAAGAAAGACAAAAAAAAAAAAAAAAGCTGCTGGAGCTCAACTCCCAGCAGGTGGGTGGTGTGAAATAATTTCCATAGCTGCTGTAATACAGTTAGGATGCAGGTTTCCAGGGAACGCCACACACAGAGAGGCAGATTCTGATGCATTTTAATAAACACAGCCGCAGATGGCTCAAAATGTCAGGGAGCAGTCTGGAGAAACGTATGACGTGGTACAAACAAAAAGAATTACTGTGCCACTTCTCAACATGTAATGAGGTAATTTCATGCTTCTTGTGTATCCAACTTTTGAGAAAGTGATTTAGTTTAGTTTTGTTTCTTCAGCCCCATAAACTGATTAGTAAGCACAAAAAAAAGTTTTCATGCACCTTTTTTTTAAAAACAGGTAGGGTTTATGAAACTTTTCTTCTACGTGTTTGTACTCATGACAACTGTAACCTACAGAAACAAGACTTTTAAAGCCTCAACATATCTGAAAGTGAAATTATCTCCATACAAAAGAAGGACCTGGGTAACGTCTTAGCCTGATTAATTCCAAGTAGGCAACTAATGATCAATTTAGTTATTGATTCATCAGTTTTCGGATGATTAATCGATTAACCGCATAAAACTTTGGCACATTCTGGAGATTTTTCAGCTAAGCTCTTTTTATACAATATTAGACATGCACTATAAGATACAAAGACACATTTTTAAATTAAAAAAAGAAACATTTTAATGAGCCATTTATAATCCCTCCCCACTTCTCTGTACTTTCTGATTCTAATACATAAAAATGAAAATTTATTGTGGGAGATATTTCTAAAGAAGGATGGATACGCCATACTTATTCAGACTTTCCTTAATATATTAAAATGAAGTGCATTCTCATTTTGATCGAGCCAATGTCAGAAACCCTCAAGCTAATAAGAAACTCAACTTCTTAACTTTCTTCTTCTACAGTTTTGTCCAGACATCCCATTAAAACCCATTTGAAGCAGAATGTAGACTAACAACTTTGTTAAACCCTTTTGTTTTCATTCAAAGGTCAATTTAGTTGATAAAATAAACAGTCAACCTGGATCCAGCTAAGTAAACAGATAAGCGGCTCCCAATAGAAAAAATTAATATATTCCTGCTGATAACAAGTTATTAACAAACCCTAAAAACAACCAATTAAGCAAGTCCATCCTCTGTTAAAACTACCACTCTTTATAGGAACATATTAAAACATAATCGAATGTGAAATGTCTAAAGAAAAATAAAGAAATAAAACTAAACAGAGAGTATTGTTTAGTCACTGTCATCAATCCTCATATTTAAAGAAACTATAGAATGGTATAAGAACAATAAATATTTTTAAAAGCACATGAGAAGTCTTATTAGCTGTTTGCCATCGTTTTGGATGCAGCAAATATGTTGAAGAAGCTCAGATGGGATGAAAGCTGAAATTAAAACTGCACACCACCTGAAACACACCATCCCACAAAATGGTGAAACATGGTGGTGGCAGCATCATGCTGTAGGGATCTAGAGACAGAACATTTGCTTGTGAGTGTGGTGACAAAAAGTGGGCATTAATAGTTTTAAAGGCAATGCATTTGCAGTAATTATTAGTCACCAGACGAGGGGGGTTCCTGGCTTAAGCAGTGAGCTCACGGCGAACTCCGTTTAGTTTTAACCACTTTTACAGAGAAACATGAGTTTATTACGTCTGTTTAGGAGCTTAATGTGTGTTAATGACTTTAACTGACTTATAACAGCTGCAGGTAACATTCGGCGTTGTATTATATCTGTATCATGGCCACACATGAGGAAGTTGTTAAACTGTAACCTGCTGCTATGGCTCACACTATTACCCCATCACGGTCTCATTTAAAGGAGAACCAGCAAGAACTCTCAACAGAAGACTTTACATGCATGGTTTTAACAAAACAAGCTGTATATCAGGGAATAAAAGACTGAATAACCGTTGAGGTCACACAGCTCTAGAAACAAGAAGAAAGAGGTGTTGCTCTCATTTTGGCTCCATTCCAAACAAGACGGGTTTAAACGTATATTAAGTCCGACTATAAAACTCCGGGAGGAAAAAAACTCAACAGACAGGCTCCACTTACAGGAATTCTAGTGTTCCGGCTGAAAATGACGCTCGGTGTGCTTCTGGACGGCTGCTAGTCAAACTGTCGCCGTTACTGTCAAGACGAGTACAACCCAGGAAGCTACCTGGGTTACTGCAGAGACGTTTCGCCCCAGCCAATCAGAGCGCAGCGCTTCCAGGCTCTCCTCCAATGAGATATGAGGAGAGGAGGGGCCCAGACGGTGACGCATAGCGAGGGAAAGAATGCGTAGCTCTGATCTTCCTCTTGGATAATGAGGAAGAGATGAGAGGAGACGCCAGCTGTCGCTTTCTCTGACAGCAGGAGGCACGCAGGGGAAAGGAAAAGCTCTCACTGTTACGTGCTGGGATTGTTTTAGACTGTGTGGGAACTTGGATATGTCAACAAATCTCTCAAATCCCTTGGAACCAGATTCCTATTACATTGTAACCGCAGATTATAAACAAAATCTAAGTAAAGGCAAAGTTGAAGCTTAGGAGATTTAAATATTCACTATAATCAAACACAACCGTACAGAAGAGATGAACAAAAAGCATAAAAGGTGTTATCTAATTTAACCAATGTAGTTATTACTAATATTATTAGCGTACTGTCATGTTGTTTTATTAATTAATTAACATTCAAGCAAAGATTGACCCAAATCCTGTTCAGTTATTACATGTATATATATATATGACTCTACAATGATTTACACAAACATTTCCCATAAAATAAAAAATAAATCTGTCTTTAGCAAAATATTATAAGAATTTATAAGCAGCTAAAAAAAAAACCCACAAAGTAATATTTTAGTATTTTTGCGCCGTGGATACATTTAACTAGACAATTTTGGCAGAAAAAGTTTGGACACCGCTGGTTTAGATCAAACCATGTTCATGTGTTAATGGCCTAGTCAAAGTACAGACTGACTAGTACTAATTGAGGAACTGTGGCTAGACATGATTGCTACTTAACTGTTGCTTCAGAATCTATCACATCAACTCAACCCATCCTCCTCCATCACAGAGACGCTCACTGCGCGCACACAGACCACCCACCCACTCCGCCTCCGTCTCTGGACTTGTGCGTAAAGAGGGTTCGGCACAAGACGCCGCAGCGCGTAAACAAAAGCACATTGTCAGCGCCGCTGCTGCCCAGTCTGCCCAGATTAAGTGAGCGGTCATTCCCACTGGTCTGAACAGACAGCGGACTTCACTCGGATTGGATTCTTTTTGTGACTCGGAAAGCCTCACGTGGAGCAAATTCGACCCACTAGCCAATTTAGCCGAAACATTTTCATTTAAAGGTTGCAAAAAGACTTTTGTTGTTCCTTCAAGCTGGAGAACCAAGAGAGAAATTAAATCTTTTGGAAAACTTGACTTAAAGGTAAAATCTCGCTTAATGTCTTCCATTTTTAATTTGTTTAGTCGTTTCAAGCCTTTTGGAATCAACCAGAATATAGTAAAAGTAGCAGATGATGACATAGTTCCCATACCTTGTCAGGTTTACGCGCGGTAAAGCCGAACGTGTGTGTTTTCAGGGGGTCATGCCGTGCGTCCAGACCCAGTGCGGCTCCTCGCCACAAGGCGCCAGCCCCGCGTCTCAGAGCGCCGGCGCGGAGTGCAGCTGCGACTTCCTCACGCCGGAGTTCGTCAAGTTCAGCATGGACCTGACGAACAGCGAGCTCTCGGCCGCCTCATCCGGACCCGGTTTCGGCAACTCCGCGGACGGCTACGGCGCCGGCTACGACGCGAAGCCGCCGTGCGTCTTTCAGATGCCGGCGGTCCAGGCGGAGCTGCCGTGCGTCAAAGTGGAGGATGCGCACGGATGTCCGCGCTATCAGACTCCCCTGCACTCCTCGGATGACCTGCTCTCCTCCCAGAGCTCCGTGTATTACTACCGCGCCCCGTCACCGCACGGCTTCCACCCGCCACATGGACACATCTGGGAGGATTCCGGCTCTCTGTACAAAAACGCGCTTTCCAGGTTTTCCCTGTTTTCTCTGAAGCACACGCCGCACGGTACCCAGAGCTTCCCCACCTGCCAAGTGAAGTTTGACGTCTCCATGAACTTGGACGGGTCGCACCACCAACAAGGGAAAGCCATCGGAATGGGCTTCCCTCGCCCTCTCCAGTTCTCCCACAGCCACCACTTTGTGGAATACCAGAGCTCCGTCGGAGCCGCGCGGGGAGCGATGAGCTCCGAGGGGCTGTGCGCGGTGTGCGGGGACAACGCAGCCTGTCAGCATTATGGAGTCCGCACCTGCGAGGGCTGCAAGGGCTTCTTCAAGGTCTATGGACTTCCAATCTTGAAATGTTATTATTATTATTATTATTATTTGATCAAAATGTAGTTTTATTCAAGCAAAGTTGAAAAATTCCTAGAAATGGTGACGCTGTTGATTTGAAATAATTGAAGAAGAAAAAAAAAGAAGAAAAATACCCAGAGGACTTCTTAATTTCCATTTGAAATTGGATATTATATTCCAGATGCTCCTGACAGGTGATACATTCTGTATGAAAGTGGGTTCCAACGTGTCATGAATTGCAAAGTGCAGCTCCCCACCCCCCTTCATCTGCCAGAAACATAATCCCAGGGCGATTGTGAAAATTATGAATGACCACGACCTGGTGTTTACCCAGACTGCCCCTGTCTGCCTGTTGAATCTATTTTCCATCGCCTCAGACGGCCCAAAGGAGCAAAAAGGTCCTGCAGACGAGTTCCAAAGGGCAGCTTAGACCTTTTGTACGTTCACGTTCATGCTGGTGCACTCTGGGCTCAGAAATGAAAAATTCTGTATCCAAAAAAATGCATCACATTCTGTCGGTAAAGGTGTTCACAGCACCACATTGTCACCTTCCTAAAATAATGGCCCAAAGCATTGGTTTGTCAAAAGTGATTTTGGCAACAACAACAAAAAAAATCACTACCATTCTTTTAGGAAGGTTTCGATTTCCGAGTCTAGCGTTAGGGTTGGGGTTTGGTAGACTTGTGCCTTGAGAGTATGAAAGAACTTTCTGTCTCATGTTATCTATTTGTTTCCTTTTTTATCGGTGCAGCGAACGGTGCAAAAAAGTGCCAAATATGTGTGCCTGGCTGCAAAAAGCTGCCCTGTGGACAAGCGACGGAGGAACCGATGCCAGTATTGTCGCTTCCAGAAGTGCCTGGCTGTGGGAATGGTCAAAGAAGGTATTCCCATGGCAACACAATTCCTACTCCAGTTCTTGTCAGAGGTATCCCCGTCTAAATGACCTCTTCAGCTTATTGAGTTCAGTGAGATCTGATTACCCATTTCTAAGATTCAGTTCTGGTGGACTGGGGATTCATCTAAAAGTTGCAAGACAGTGAATCTTAGTGACTGGAATTGGAGACCGCTGTAAGAATCTATGACTTAAAAATGTTATAAATGCCTTTTTTATTTCTACAGTGGTGAGGACGGACGGTCTTAAAGGCAGAAGAGGTCGTCTGCCGTCCAAGCCTCGAGCTTTGCCAGACTCGTTTTTACATGGCAGCACCCTTCTGAGTGCTGTAGTTAGGGCACATATAGAGTCAAATCCTCCAGTGTCTCGCCTGGACTACTCCAAAGTAAGTCACTCCACACCAACCAGCCTTAATGTCACACGTTATCAATTAAACGCATAATAAAGTCGCAGTTGTTCCTTCTGACCCACAAGTTCAAGGAGAGTCCAGGGGACCTGCTGGGTGACGATGCTCAACACGTCCGACAGTTCTACGACCTCTTGATGAGATCGATGGAAGTCATTCGGAGTTGGGCGCAGAGGATCCCAGGTTTTCCCACCCTACCTAAACACGACCAAGACCTCCTCTTCTACTCAGCCTTCCTGGAGCTGTTCGTCTTGCGGCTGTCGTACAGGTAACAAATACACCCTTTTCAAACCCTAAGCTGGTTTCCATGTTGCCTTCGATTTGAAGTGTTTGCCCAACAACTGGAAAGACGGACCTAATTGTGCAACACCCCAGTACGGTTTGCATTCTCAGACACGATTTCTTGTCATTTTAGATCCAACCCAGAGGAGGGGAAGCTGATCTTCTGTGATGGGTCGGTGTGGCACCGGCTACAGTGCCTGCGAGGCTTCGGGGAGTGGATCGACAGCATTGTTGAGTTCTCCGCCAACCTGCAAAGGATGAACCTGGACGTTTCCACCTTCTCCTGCATCTGCACCCTAGCTTTACTCACCGGTGGGCAAACAGTTTGTGCACATTCAGTTGCTTCAATCTGTCGGTCTATTTTTTTTTTTTTTTTTGTGATTTGATCCTTTTTGAAGTATGCTTTGTTTGAAATGTTCAGGCTCAAAATGGTACCTGTGAGTCAATTTCACTCCAGGTATGAAGATGTGATTAATTGCCAAAAATAAGATTTGCAGTGGCATGATTAGCTGGGTAGTGTTATTATTATATTTTAATTAACTGGATATTTAGAGTGAATTAGAAATTCTCAATTACAAGTTTTAATGGTTGTAAATATGGATAATGAGTAGTAAAAGGGCAGAAATTTAACCTTCTAGGTGTAAAAAAAAAACATATTTAGACTTAAAATATCAAAACATTTATCAATAAAATGACCACATTTCTCAGTGATGTATCCTATCGAGAAAACTAACACTTGTCAAGAACCCAAAGGAGAAATTAAAATAAAATAAATGAGATTTGACATTAATGTTTACTTCAGATAAATTAGAATGAAGATCAAAATGCTTAATATGGGGTGACATCAATAATGAGCAGATATCAGTGATGTAACCAAGTTTAAGCTCATATTTACTGTTTGAAAATGCCTCAATATGGCTAGTAAATACATACTTTTATTAAAAATTTGATCAAAATACAGGCACATATATGATATGTGCGAAGATGTGAAGTTAAGAGGTTACTTAACAAATTAAACCATCCTTAGCATAGTAAAAATATGGTTAGCTAAAACAAGATTTGACCAGATTATTTTCACATTTTCTCTTTTAGCTAATTAGCTAAAAGAGGAAATGTGAAAATAATCTAGTATTTTTTAAGACACTTGTTTATAAAAGTAACATATATGGTTAAGGAAGTCAGGTTAAAGAATAAGGGTTTTCCGAGTCTTTAAAACAGTTTATTTTTGATGAACCATTACATTTGTTAGCTAAAATGAAAACGATAATGTAGCCCACCTTCTGTTAACAAATACAGCTTTTTTAGGTGTCAAAAACCACAGAAAATTACAACTAACGGGTAGAATTATATTCTTGTAGCATATTTTTCCAGGAAAAATACATTTAATATTTTCTCAGCAGTCTACAAAATAATTAAAACTCTCCTTGTGTTTGTTGCTAATGCTAAATTTGAAACACTCAAGAGCGCCACGGGCTGAAGGAGCCAAAGCGGGTCGAGGAGCTGCAGCACAACGTGGTCGGGTGCTTAAGAGACAACGAAGGTGCCGGTCCGGATGGAGGCGGCCCGAACCGCTGGTCCAACCACATGTCCAGACTTCTGGAGAAACTGCCAGAACTTCGCACTTTGTGCATCCAAGGCCTGCAGAGGATTTTCTACCTGAAGCTGGAGGACCTGGTGCCCCCGCCTGCTGTGATAGATAAGTTATTCCTGGACACACTGCCATTTTAGAGACTTTTAAAAACAAATGGAAAACTTTGACTTCTTCCATTCGAAATCATCAGTGATTTCTGGCAGTCTGGAGTCTTTGCTCAGCATGAATATAGTTTAAGAATTTCAATTCAAGTTGCTGGGTGAGTATTTGGGCCAAACAATTTGCACAAAGCTGATGAGTTTTTCCCACAGGAAATTTGCAACTCTTTATACAGCGACTGTAAATTAAGTACAGCTACATGTGTGAACACATTTTCCTGCCTGCTCAGCTTGTACAAAAGCATTTTGATACAAAACAAGCCCTTCTTTTTTCATGCTTCTATTTATTATTAAATTGTTAAGTATTATTAGTTACAAAATGGTTCGCTGTGTTCAGTCTGTCAGTCATGTCCATGATTTAATAAAAGACGAAGTTCAAATTATGTTTGTTTTTTTTTGTTTGTTTTTTTCTGATCGACCTACTTTTATTCAAACCTCAGTGTATTTTATTGAAATTTCACATGAGTGGAGCATAAATGTATAGTGGGAGATAAACAATAATGTCTTTTAAAATAACAGGCATGATGCTGTAGAATTTTTTTCATTTCTGATTTATTTATTTTTTCATTTTTCACTGCAAAACAGCTGAAACTTGGTCAGTTTGGCTAGAGTTTTTAAATCCTGCCATATACTCTCAACTGGATTTATGCCTGGACTTTGACTAGGCCTTTCTAAAGCATGAAAATATTGCGACCTAAACTGTTCCATTGGAACTGCGGCTGTTTTCCCAGGTTCCGAGACTTTCTAAGCCTCTAACAAGTTTTGCTTCCAGCCCTTTCTCTAACTCCATTCATCCTACATCTTCCAGCATGATGCTGCCACTACCTTGATTAACAGTGTGGGCATATTCAATGTCAAGTTTTCTGCCATATTGAACTTCCCAGACAACGTATAAAATAGTCTTACAAGACATTGTATGTCAAATTAAAATCTTGCAGTCACAAAATACATGCAGAGGCAATTTTCAGATAATATTTTTAAGTTATTTGCTCAGGGCGGTATTAGTAAGGGGCTGCAAAAATACAAAGCAAAAAGAAAAATTACTCTGAACAAGTTTTCTGTTGTTTTACTACGTGTGCAGTCAATACAGAATTGGCTCCCCATTGTTTTGTGTGGGTACTTTAAATTCACAGCAATTTAAATGAGTTTCAGTTGACAGGAGCGACTACTGCGCACAGAAATTTAAAGATTACACTAAAAGGAAAATCAAATCTAGTTTTTTAAAATGTGTTTGCATTATTATTATTTTTTTTGTTTCTATATATAAAAAGCAAAAAGCCAAAGAGAAATGAATAGCTACTTGCATCCTCAAAGCATGGATTTTTCTTCACTCCAAAACGTGTTTTTAGAGCCGTCGGCTGGCTGACCTTTCTGCAGCCCCGCGGTCAGATGTGACATTAAAGACATCAGTTTCTGCCGACGTCCTCGGAGATAAAGTCTCCGAATTAGGCAACGAGACGAAAACCAACGCAGGCGAAACGCATCGTTTCATCTGCTGCTGGTCCGTCTCTTCGAAAATCTGAAAACAAAAACTTAAAAAAATAAAAAATAGAAATACTCAAACATCAACTTAAACTTGTTGTGAAGCAGATCTGCAGATTAGAAATAATCTGTCTCTGTTTTCTTCTTTGCCTGGGGGAAAGAAAAAAAAAAGGCTGATGCTCCTATGAAGGTTTTAAGAGATCAATATTCTACTCAGTGCCAGTTTGGTGTGCAGAGATGGAAATGAATCAATAACTTTACCTGGGATACGTTCAATTTATCCTGGTGATGACGGGGTGGATTTTAACATGGATGTTTAAAGACGTTTAGTCTGCAACAAAACACACATTTTCCTCTACAACATCACAAATACACACCGATTCTCATAGGAGTGTGAGAGGCAGTGATGGAGCTCCTGATTAGGGAGCCTTGATACTTTTAGAGCTCTGCTCAAGTTTCTGAATGAAAGTACTCTTCAATTTCAGGAACTGAAAGAAGTTTTTGCCTCAGTGTTCATACAAACTGGATTAAACTACAAAGTGAATGTTACCGCGGGGAGTTTTTTTCACTCAAAGTATCACTTACAAACATTTGCTCTAAAGATGGCAAAATGAAACACCGTGTTGGGGCCAGTACACGAAGTAGATTGTAGAAAGCATGGTTAAGGATTTGTATATTTTATTTGTTTGTTGTTGTTGTTTTTTTTATTTTATAAAGTCATTTCCTGAATGTTAACACAATCCATTTCTGACCTCCCTCTAATTACTGTAATTTTTTTTTTTAAATGCTCACAAGCTCATTTGCTTTAAAGAAATATCCGACCTCTTGTATGGAGGTCTGAAACTGCCAAAAAGAAGAGGAAAAAAATGTAAAGACCAAAATTTGATAAAAAAAATTAAAAAAATCTCTTTCATTTTTTTTACACCTTGTAATAATTCATTCCGATTGATGTTGAATTGAAAAATTATTTCACACTATTTTTTCGCAAGTCCAAATTTAAATACAGTGCATCCGGAACATTTTTACATTTCATTACAAATTGCACAAAATTAATCTCTTTCCTCAAAATTGTACACACGCATAGCCCATAATGAGGATGTGGGGGAAAAACAAGAAATCACTTTTACATAAGTATTCACAGTCTTTACTTAATACTTTAAGTGCGCCAAGCTTGTGGTGTCATATTCAAAAAATTGAGGCTGAAATTGCTGCCAAACATGGATCGACAAAGTATGTATTCAATAAAGTCCGTGAATACTTGCGTAAACACAATTGATCAGTCTTTGTTTTTAATTAATACTTTTGGGATTCGCTGTGTGTCAGGATTCTAATCTGCAAACCTGAAGTTTGTGGTTTGGTATCTTTGCCCCACAACAACACGCTCCAGATTCAAAGTCCTGCTCGAGATCCTTAAACGGAGGAAATTGCGAGCGCTTGTTCTGGGGGATCTGGAAAGCCCTGGGGGCCGGCTGTGACCACACAGCGGCATCTCGTATTTGATCTCAAGTGGCCTGCCGTTTGGGTTTTCCCGCCGACTTTGATCTCTGCAGCCGTCCGGCTTCAAGACAGCTTAACCCTTATCGCTCTCAGGCCAGAGCCCACGAGCACTGGGGCCAACCGCTGAGGGATTTATAGGCAGGCTCCATTTCCCCCCGGATATTTTCATCATGTAATCCATTGTAGATTATTACAGATTAGCTCATCGGACATTTCGGTCTTTGTTTAGATGAGAGAAAAAATGCCCATTACGAGTATCTGCATGCTGAAGAAACACAGGCTTGTTATGCTTTCAACGCAATAATAGTGTAAAGGAGACAAATCTTAGAAATCTGAAGAACAACAACTCCTCATCTATATATATATATATATATATATATATATATTACAGAATACAGACAATGCTGTGTTCCCAACCTTGAACTCTTTGTCCTTTTGTCCCCATTTCACAGAAACGTCACCTAATTTGCTTGTTTCATGTCGAATTATGAGGGTTATAGATCTTTCTGAATGGGGTCGCCTCTTCCTTATGTAGGAGTTCACATTTGAAGAGTGGATTGATGATGATGGTGCACAGGCAGGTAAAAATGCAAAGAATTGTGCCCAGAGACCGTTTTAATCCTCCAAAGACGTGCTTGACATTTAACACTTCGGCACCTGAATGTCCATAATTTTTACAGATTAAGACGGTTTCATTTCCCAAATGAGCCTCTTAACACGTTTTATCCAAAATGCAGAAGTCTTATCAATGTAGGGAAAAAAGAAGTATTTGTTCCTTCACAGATTAAATGTTTCAGATCAAGCACATTTTTATATCAAAGATGATCAGAAAATACAACTTTCAAACTGATGACAAAAAATGATTTACGCTGGTGTGAAGAAATCCCGATCCACTCTTCTTTGCAGAATTGTTTTCAATCCGCCTCATTAGATGGGTTTCCTTTAAATTCAATCTGATTTAACTAGACAACTTCAAAACCTTCATTTTGTCTTTTGAGCCATTCGGAGATGGACCTTTTGATTTACTTCCAGTTGTGTTAGGGGAAGGGTGTCCAAACTTTTGGCGCTTGGGCCAAAATTGTCAAAGGACTAAATGGGTAAGAAAATAAAAGGAACTTAAATAAAGCTGATTTTCTCTTTCTTTTTTTTCCTTTGTTACTCTTCCCAAACTGATAGATTCGGTGTTGGAGCGCAATGTGCTGATTTTTAAAATCCTTTAATCTATTTCATGTTGTAATTCCACAGGTTAGGGCTAGGTGCAGCTAGCATCCTGTTGAGTGCAGCTAGCATCCCACTTAGAATTAATCATGTTTGAATAATTTGTTTTCATTTGAAACAAAAGGCAGGTTGGTTTGGTTAGTTTTCCATCTAAAGTAGTGAAATCAATTTTAAAACATATTTTTGTGTCTATTCAGGTAATCATATAGTTTAAATGAATATTGCGTAACCAAAACTTTGTGTGACATGATTGTAAAAACAGAAAAAAAATTACATTTCCATATCACTGCATATGCGGTAACTTCTTCTCAATATTTCTATCATTCCCGAAGATCCACACCAAGATTTGCCTTCAAATCACTTGCGCTGTAGAATTCTACAAAGCCTCGTAAAAACATAAGCAAGAGCAGAAATCCCTTAAACAGTTTCTTTGTTTTGGAAAAGCAATCAGTGGTCTCCTCTTAGCGTCCACTTAGCAACTCTCTTTAAACCGGCAGTAAATGAAATGGATTAGAGGGTCTTATTGTTTCTGCGTGGAAACCTTCAGGGAGTGCTTCATCTGAAATTAACATTCTGTTTTTGTAGGACTAACCTGAACAAAGCATCAATTATTGACTGTATCCCTCAAAAGGTGTTTAATGGAGTATGACAAACTTAGAGGAGGTTAAGGGATTATCTTAGTACAGAATTTCGTCTTGTACTCAAATCTAGTTTACAAGTGTCTTGGCAACCAGGAATTAACAAGCTTTAACCAATGAAGATCTTGAGAAACATGAAACTGGGGTTACCAGATTTACAATGCCATGGTAGAGGGACATCAGAAATGACCTCAGAGAAGCAATTGTAGCTAGCCATCAATCTAAGAAGGGTTCTAAAACTGTCTCTGATCTATTTCAAGTCCTCAATTCTCTTGAGAGAAAAAAATCTATCTAGGTAGAAAGACGCATCTCATCTTAATAGCTGCATTTCTAATAACCATAAAACTATACAAAATAAAATTTTAAAAAATATATGCTTTATCAGAATATGTCAGTTTTGAAAAAAAAAAAAAAAAAAAAAAAAAACTATTTCGGTAAAATGATTTTTGCGCGTGAATGAGGTTGGTTTGTCAGACATCAAAGCACTTCTTCCTGCACGTCACAGGATTCACGTGACCAACAGCCGGACGTTACAACACGGACGAAAGAGGAAGGTAATGATTTGTGTTTGGGATATTTTGTTTTGTTTTTGCGGACAATGTCCAACTGGCTCCATTATGGCAAATTCGGTTTCGTCTGACTATCTGTAATTACATTCTAGATATCTAAAAATGCATTTTGACTAGACAAAACTACATTTTGACTATCCGGAATGGTAATTCAAGATATCTTCAATTACATTTTGACTAGTAAGAATAATAATTCAAGATATCTTCAATTACATTTTGACTAGTCAAAATTCCTTTCAAGAT
>CAEGAG010033989.1:0-15676 GCA_903067065.1 Brachyrhaphis terrabensis
TTTTTTTTTTCCTGATTTCAGTTATCAAAAAAGGGAGACAGAAATCAATCAAAACCAAATCTGAAGGTTGGTAAAATCAAAGGGAGCACTTCAAATCTAAATCTACCTGCAGTATGGAATAAGTTGTTGCCCATTAAATCCTTTTTTTTTGTGTGTGAGGCTGCATTTTTTTGTTGTTGTATTTTTAATAGATTAAGCTAAAAAAAATGAAAACAAATGTTTTTGCAGCTTGAAACTGCCAAAGCAGATATTGTCCCTAAAAGAAGTGGGTAAAAGAGGGAATTAAGAAATTTGTTATTTATTAACTAAGGTTGAAAAAATGTGGTGGGATTGTAACTTTGACAGTAGTAGAAAAATGACACATTTCTGATTTTCAAAAGCGATTTTGATTTATAAGACAATTATTCCTTTATTAAAAGGACCAAACATATCTAAGGTACCTTTCACACTACCTTTCGTTGTGTGAAAGGTAGCTTTTATAAAAGTTAAAATAATACTGTTAACCAGCCTACTAAATGTTTAAATAATCTCTCCTAACAACAGTGCTCACCTCCAGGTTTTGCTCCTGTGAGTCCATACTCTGCTCCATTTTGCTCACTGTGTTTTCTAAGCTCTGCAGGTCTTGCTGCAGAGTCTCTCCCAGTCCCTCTTCAGACTGGAGCTGCTGGCCTCTGGTGATCAGCTGCTGGACATCCTTCCTTTTCAGCTTTAGGCGCTTTAACTGTTGCTGCAGGTAGCCGAGTACATTCACAATATTAAGTTGATTTCATTAAACAGGAACACAATAAGTAAAACAAAAATATATATTCAATCTGTCATGCAACACCTGATGAACAAGCAGAAGTTGTTGGGCTTCTCTGGAAGTAGAACAATCCAGTATTTTGGTCGCCTCGGCCTGCGCTTCTTTCTGCCCTTGAACGAGGTCATCCAAGGTCATCTGTACTTCCTCTCTGAACTGCACACAGTCCCCCACTGCAAGCACCATCTTCTCAGCCTTGCAAAAAAAATAAGAAAAAAATTTAAAATGTTGTCTTACCCACTGTTTACGGTCAACAAAATTAGTCGAGAAGACATTGATGCCATTTTAGGAAACATGGAAAACATAAGAGTCAGATATTACTGCTAAGTATTGCATTTATGGTACTAGTTGTGATTGTTATCCATTTTTTCTCACTCATTGTTTTCTATCACCACAATCCCCCCCATTCCTCTGCACTCGGTCTCTTTGTATTCTTTAATATGTCAGTTTATGCTGCTTTTAAAGTTATGGCTCCTTCCTCTCTGATGGGCCTTTCAGCTCAGGTTTGTTCTGGACTCTTTTCACTTAACACCACAGAAAGCTTCAGCCATTCATGCCAGGACTTCTTTATTTGAGTCTATAGAAGTTATTTAAAGAAGTAATCTTAAATTCTTTGTTTGTTATTATGACACTTGACCTCTAACAGAATTATATGTAGTGTCAATGTTTTATTTTATTCTATATATCACAGTATACATCACATTTTACATTCAAATTTCATTTTGGGCCACTACTTTAATTAATCTAGTAATTGGGTATAATCAACTACTTTTGCAAAACTAAAACTTAGGACTTATCTGAAATGTCAAGCACCAAAATTAATGTTCAAATTTTGCCATTATGCTTTTCAGGTCTTCAACCTTTGCTTCATATTATGCTCTACCTTTAAAAAAATAAAAAAATACAAATTACCTATGGTTGTACAAAGCTAATAATTTGTTTTAAAAATGTCAAATTACACTTCAACATTAAATACAATGACATGGTAAAAAAAACTGTTAGTTTAATGCTTGGGACGGAGAATGTAATAGTTCATTAACTATCCATATGTAAGAAGCCCTTTGCCTGTACAGTACAGTGCAAACAGGTATAGCAATTGTGATTCAATATATTGTGCAGCTCTAATCATATTCTCCACATGGTCCTCCAAAAATGAGTTCACGGCCTTCAACAACGGAGAAGAAACTGGATCTAAACATCTCAGAGGTCTTCTAACAAACACACCAGTGACTTACCTCAAAGAGAGAGGCAAGAAGACCTTTGAAATCAGCGGAGAGCTTGCTCAGAGTGCTTCCCTGCCTTTGGGCATCACTGTCAGCACAGATTTCAATTAATACAGCCATCCGGGCTTTCAGCCAGGCCAGGTTCCCCTCCTGGAGCTCTGCATAATTTCTCAGCTCCTGGAAACAAGAGCAAAAGTTGATGAAACTAACGCAGGCAGAAAGAGTCATCCTCATAGTCTCATCTCCTCAGGAGCAACATGGAGAAGTGGACATTACGCTGCAAACGATAAACCGTAAAAGAAGCATGGCAAAGACTGTGACTCACCGTTATGGTCGCTTTCACCTGATTGTATTTTCTGGGGTCGCTGGCTCGGTTTCTCAGCAGCCTCAGCTGACTTTCTTTGGATATAAGCCAACATGAGAGTTCAGCGTACCTGTTTAGCAACATGAAAGGGAATAAAGAAACCAATCAGAAAAGGGGGAGAAAAATTTAAAAGCATTTTGGCTTATTTATTTAAAAAAAATCTCTATTATGAAGAAGCTATATCTAACATATTTTGAAAGTTCAAATGTATTTTTCACAAAGAAATATATGGGTTGCTTTTTTTCTTTTTTAAATAAATTACATTTAGGATTAGAAGTGAGTATCTGGAGGTGATGTAAATTTTTTTCAATAACAGTTTTACTGTTAGTGTTGACACTAAGAACACTGCAGAATGCAGCTGCATCTGTAAAAAGCAGCGGAAGAATATGACTTACTTGAGGTACGTAAAAAATTCATTCATTCATTCATTCATTCATTCATGTTGTTGAAACACTTCTAGTTTATAGATTTTCATCAAGAGGAAGAGAAAAACTTCCGCCTTCTTCTTTTCTTGTTTCTGCTTAACTGGTCTCACAAAATAAATATTTTGTTGAAAATACTGCACCTTGCATCATATTCTTTCCATTTATCTTGGTGCTGCATTAACTTCTGATGAGTATTCCCAATTTCCTCCTGAACCTCAGCGAAGTCCCTTCTGGCTGTTTCCAGAATCTGGTGAGCTGGGTCAGCCTCAGGTAGCTTTTGGCAAAGTTCCTTCATCAACTGCAGCCGTTTCTCACAGATGGACTGAGGGCCCTTCTCCCTAAAAAACGCCTAAAAAAACAGCATATTTCACAGCAAAACATGTCAGAACAACACAGTGACCCAGAAAGAACTTCCGTTCTTTTTATTGAGAAAAATCAGTAAAATTTTTACCTTCCATTTTGTCACATTAAAACCACAAGCTTCAATGTTTTATCATGTTATACAATTGTTACCCAGTTGTGAAGTTTGAGAAAAAAGGATACAACATTCTCAGCATTTTTTACAAACAAGTCTAAATGTTTTGGCTAAATGCAAACCATGATATGCCAAGAAAAACCCAAGAAGGAGCCATCTTGACATCTGAAAGTTGTGGGTTCACTTCACATCAAACTCAGGCTGTCTACCAATCTGTGGATCGATGTATGAACGTCTGCATGTTTGTGAGTTCAATCGGATGAATGTGGCTCTAGTGAAAAGTGCTTTGAATGGTTCTGATTACTAGAAAAGAACTTTATAAATTCAGTCCATTGACCATTTAACCATTTTAGTCTCTGGATGTGCGAAGCTGGTAGAGATTGAGCGTAAAGAGTTGCAGCTGTAACTGCAATAAAAGATGGCTTTGTAAAGTATCAACCAGGGTGGCCTGAATACAAATGTCTTTCTCCTTTCATTTAAAAAAAGTAAGCAATAAAGTGAAAGTGTTGGTCTGTCACATGAAAATCTCAATGAAAACTTTGACGTTTGTAGTTGAAGTGTCATGAATACTTCTGCAGGGCACTGTAATCTTTTTTCCGCTGAAATAAGCACCACATGTTGGCAGCAGTGTTGTGCTCACCCTGTGCTCCTTGATAAGCCTCTCACTGCCCATGTTAGCCAGGTGCCGGTTCTCCCTGGTCAGCTCTGCTTGGCACTCCTGCAGCGACGTCATCAGCTTGCTCCTCTCACCCTCCACCTTCAGGTGCAGGAGGTGAAACGGGGCGTCTGTCTGAATATCCTGAGGTAAGAGGACGACATTCATGAAGTCTGCTCTCATATTTATAAAAGAAAACGGTTTCAAGTCACTTTCTCACAGCTAAGGTGTTAGAGACCCACAACTAAACTCTAAAATTATATTTGAAGATGTATTATGATAAAACTATAACAGAAAAGTGAATATATGTAAGTATTTAGAATATCTTTGTGAAGTAAAATTCCATCTTTTATTTATTATTACAAATTATATATATGTATATATTTAATGGATTAATTTAAACCAACCTTCCAGTGTTTGTGCAGCTTTCTAACTGTTTCCTGCAGCGACTGCTGCTCCTGCTCGGGTAAAATGTCTGTCAGCTCATCACAAGCCTTAAGGAATGAATTTAAAATCCGCTGGTCGAGCTGTCCGAAGAACTCCTGTAAACAACACCAAGATTTATTCAGAGTTCACATCCCATCTGAGAGGTCTATTAAACATGTATGCGTGTTAACCTGGTCACTGGGTCACAAAACACATATGTTTCCTTTTTAGTGCAGTCCTGTAATGTTCTTGGTAAACATGCTGAAAGTTGCAGTGTACTTGTAACTTGAAACCTATTTATTTTATTATGTTGTAGTTGTTGAAAATGCATAATAGAATTTGATGATTTGCATAAAGTCTGGTCCTAAAAGGTAAAATTAAGATTTTCCTTATGAATGCATCTCATTGAATGAATATTACGTAAGTATATAATTAATATGTTTCTCTTTGGCCTGTTTAACCCAGGAGTCTGTAACTCTTTGGACCTTCCACGGTGTCTCTTAATAACTGACTAAAAATAATAAAGAACTAACTAATGTTTTTAAACATAAGGTTTAAAAACATTAAACCTTATGTTTAAGGTTTAATGTATAATAAATGCAGTTTTAACAGTTTTTCTTTTTTTTTTCCATGGAATACTTTCTTTGAAATATGGACTAAAACTGAACCTGTATGCTAAAAGAATAGCAAACACACAGACTAATGTTTTAGTAGTGCTAGCTGTGGTGACTGATGATGCCTCCATGTCGGTTCCTCCCTGGATTGTCTTTGCTTTGAAATTTGTAAAAGAGAAAATTGGAATAATTTAAATTTGCATTAGTGGCTCAAATTTGTTCAAAACTGGAGATCAAAAGTCAGCCACACATTTTTGATTGGTGCACTTGTTGTAATTATGACTTTAAACTAAAAAAATAATAATGAACTAATTAATTTGATTAAAAACACTACATTCTGTAAAAACAGCCTTACGGTGTGTTTCTTCAGCAGCTCCTCTGGGTTGCCTCGTTCCGTCAGACAGCTCTGTGCCATTTTCAGAACCTTTTCCAGGTCGACCCGTGATTCGTCAAACCTCTTCATCAGGCTGCTGTTTGCCTCCACGTGCTTTCGCCACTCTGTAGATTCCTTAATCATGTTCTACAGGCGATCAAATAAGTCATTACTTCCCTGCCAAGGCACCTCTTTAGACATCAAATAAAACTGTCTTTGATTATTAAGGTTACTTGTGATGAAGTCTGCAGGTCTGCCACTCGTTTCTGCAGCAGACTCATGTCCATGTGCTGGAGCGTTTTACTGGTGCTCATTACTTTTTGGATGGTTTGGTGGTTTCTTTCTATTACTGTCAGGCACTTCTTACAGCTGTGTGTGAAGGTTGCCAGCTCCTATTTAAATGTATATAAATATATTGTTGCTTTAACATTCAGCTAAAACCAGACAATTAAGAAGTTTTATTTAACATTTCAATCCCCATTTCAATGACATTTATTAGCACTGAACTGTAACAATTACCTGGCATTTCTGCTTAAAATCTACTGGACCCTCAGAGTCGGTGGTGCTGGTGATACGACTAGCCTTCTCCAGAGCTTGGTAGAAGCCTGTGATGTTCCTCTCCATTTCTTCCAGTGGCGGTAAGAGAGACTGAGACTCCCTAAGCAGAGGCAGACATCTCTCCCTAACCTGATTGGAGAAAAGGCATGTGGAAAAAACATAAACACGACATGTTATTTAGAGGAAACATCATCTAAGATGATACTTATGAAAGTATCCACACCCCTTGCATTTAACAACCACAAAACAGTATAATTTATTGAGAATTTATGTGACAATCCAACGTAAAGAAGAGCAAGAGGCCCATGGTGACTCTAGAGGAGCTGGAGAGATAAACAGTTCAGGTGGGAAAAGCTCCTAAAAGGACAATTAGCAATGCACTCCACATGTCTGGCTTTTATGGAAGAGAAGGAAGAAGAAAGCCATTGTTGAGAGGTTTTGGCTAACATGACCTGTAGAAGAAAACTAACACAACATCCCGCCTCCATCTGATAGAGCTTGAGTAATTTTGCAGAGGAACAAGCAAACATTTCAGTCCTATAAAGCTGGCACTGAAAACGTTTATTTTTCCCTTTACTTCACAATTATGCACTACTTTGTGTTTGTTTGTTTGTTACATCAAACTTAACAAAAAAGTCCAGGGCACACTATTTATTAGAACAAAACAATGACTCATGTCCACAAAGCAGAAGAAGGCACAAAAACACAAACGTGTGAAAGTTGTTGAACCCGAACAATTAAGAGATCTTTGCAGATTGTATTGGCTCTAGGATTACAAGATCCTAATTTAACAATCTTTTTTTCAGTTTTTTGCAAAACAGTACATGCTGACACACACTCACTTTACTGAGCTGCTCTTTGATCGAAGTCATCACAGCCATCATTTGAGAAATCTCCTCTTGTGGAGTGTCTTTGGTCAACAGCTGAGCTGTGCGACTTGCTGCCTTGGAGGCCGCTTCCATTGCTGGCACTTTGTGCTTGATTTCCTGTCCCAAATAAATAAATAAAAAATCAACAACATACAGAAAAGAAAAAGACATAACACAGGTCTAAACTGAGAGTGAAGGTGACGGTCAAACCTCAACATCTTGAACGAAGGCTCTGACGTTGAGGAAAGACACTTGAATAGGAGCAGTCATCTTCTCATTGGTGGCATCCATAAACATTTTTAAGGTATTAATCCCGTCTTGATAGTCTTGCCTCAGTTTATCCACTTCATCCGCTCTTGCATACTGAAAATGACAGAGGGAAGGCAAAAATATGTCATGCTTTCTGTATGACTTTATAAATATGTGTCTGCTGGTAACATCAAACAAGTCCTGTTAGCAAATTCTCACATAAAAGTGCACAGAGCTTACATGTTTGACTTTGACAAATAGCTCTCTCCATCTCCCATTCAGTAGAAGAAGCTGCTGCTTTAGATCTCGAGAGACGGTTTCGTCACATGTCTCAATGAGAAAATTTCCAGCATCGTTCATGTCCATGTGCTGCTGGATCCAGTGAGAAAGGTTTCTGAAAAAATCCTGACACAGAAAAAAAGGACTAAAAGAGGGCCTGACGACACAAGACAATCTATTTCAATAGAAGAGCACAAATCTGGAATCAGAATAAATGTATTTAAATGTACCATTCCCTGTTGTTGCCACTCAAGTCTCTGAATGTACTTACACGCTTAGCGCTCTCCGACTTGTTGAGCATTTGCTCAGCGTCCTCCAGCCAGGCCTGCAGGGACGCCACGGTGCTGCTGTATTTCTCCCAGTTACAGATCACCTCTTCCAGCATGCTGCGAACACTTCGGACCTCCAGCGCCAAGTTCTTCCACTGAGCTGTCGTTTCAGTCAGGAATTTGCTCACGCCCTCTGCTTCGTCGACTGGAAATTAAAGCGGTTTACTTTAGCTTTACTTTAGTTTCTAGGGTGCCTATTTACTGTTACTAACTTGCAAAAGTATTAGCACTAGTACTAACTAGTACTTCCTGAACATTTTCACATTTTGTGTTAATACAACCACAAACTTCAACATATTTTACAGGGATTGTATGAGATAGTCCAACACACGGTGTAGTTGTAAGACAGAATGAAAAAACTTTTTTGTTTTTAAACAAATAAAAGATTTTTAAAAATGCACCTGCATTTGTATTTAGCCCCCCTCAATACTTTACAAGATCACCTCTTGCTACAGTTGTAGTCTTTGGTGGTGTGTCTGCAGCAGCAGAAGCTCAATATGTTTGAATGGAGAGTGTCTGTAAACATCGATATTCAAGTCTTTCTGAAGATTCTCAATAAGTTGTGCGCCACTTTAACACAAGGAAAAAGTTAGATCTCCCAGCATGATGCTGCCACTACCATGTTTCCCTGTGGAGATGACGTGGAAAACTAATGTACTGCATTTGTTCTCCACCGCACAGGGAGTTTTACATGTAGGACATTAAGAACATTAATTTTATGCTTAGGATCTTATTATATAAGCTTGTCTTGCTTTAAACTTGTCCAGAACTTTCTCCCTGACCTTTATGCTCCGTTTCTGGGTCTTCATGATGCCTGTAAGAAGCCTCACAAGTTTCGTACATGCATGTATTTCCATAAACAGATAGATTATGGATATACATGCATGCTAACTCAATTAGGTGACTTTTGTAGGCAGTTGTTTGTACTACATTTAATTTACATTTAAAAGGACTGAATCTAAATTCTAGTTGCTTTTTCAGGATTTTCAAGGCTAAAAAAAAAAATTTAAAGCCATGTATCATTTTCCTTCATTTTCACAATTACACATTGGTTTGTGTTGGTCTGTCACATAAAATCCCAACAAAATACACTGAGGTTGTGATGCGAATTCAGGTGGTATGAATACTTTGGCGAGGCACTTTAACATACTGCAAATGATTTTGCATGTTGGTCCTTTTGTACGTTGGAATGTGTTAGGACTGTTAAACATGCTAAAATACCATTCCAACTACAGTTACTCCTTCATGCATAATGCACCATGACCTTTTAGTTTTTGGAAGCAAAAGATGGTTGAAGCCAAAAACAGACCGAGAGTTACAGAAGGGAATGGAAACAGGCATGTTTTATTTCCCAAACATCATTTCTGGACTTACCTTTGTTACAGGTTTTAGTCCCTGTAACATAAAATCGATAGACCAAACACATGCTCAGTTTGTAAATCCCAATATATCATAGTATGCAGTAAGATAAATGAATTAGAATCTCACTTGAACTGTCAGACTTCACATAAACCTCTGCAGCTTGTTTCAGGACTGTGAAGTTGATCTCATACTGGTCAAAAAACCTGTGGCCTTCAACAAAACTCTACAACAGAAACAGGAAAACGATTTGTTACATAAACTGATTCACTCTAACAGCACACATCCGATGTAAATAATTTCAACTTACAAGGTAGCTCTGTAGCAGGAGTTCGACTGACTCCCGTCGGCCGTATTTTATAATCCAGGACTTGAGCTTAGCCTCCGCCAACACCAGAAATGCCATCAGTTTGTACTTTTTTCCCCAGAATTCCAGCTTTATCAAGTGAGAATGTGATGAAGTTGACACAAAGTTGAACCTAAATATTAAAGGAGCATCAAAGACCATGTCATTTGCTGTGACAATTACATGACTACAGAGAAAAAGAAACAACGCCAGACCTTTCTGCCATGTCCTGGAGCTGCTCGGGTGGCACCGGCACCCCATTGACTGATCTGTCCTTGTGGATCTGCATGAAAGTCAGTCTGTGGGATTCCAGGCTTTTCAATACTTCCTGCAACACAAAAATAGAATTATAATCTCACTGACGTTTATCTAATTAAAAATGCTAACATCGATGGGTACGCAAACACTTTACCTTATGCTGCTCCAGTTTCCTGTGCAGAACGTTGGCAGTTTCTTCATGAACATGTTGGAGGGGGATGTCCTCTCTCAGAGCCATCTCCGCTCTGTGAAGCCAGGCTCCGATCACTCCCAGCGGCCCGGGCAGAGACTTGTCCAGATGAATGTGCCAGTCCAACAGCTGTAATTGACACCCAGTGAAAGAAAGATCCTCAAAAAAAAAAGATCAGACATTGGAAGAAGCTGTTCTAAACAGAGAGCTCCTGTATGTTGACAAGCAACCGTGCTGCAACAGCAGATTATTCCACTCTAAACAAGCTGTTGATGCCCAAAGAAGTGGAGTATCTAGTGAACAAAACACTCTCTGTTCCCACATTCCCACCCCACAATAAACACACTCATTCAGCCCCTCGGCACGACACTGAACTTCACTGGAAGCGAGGAAACAAAAGGATTTCTTTTAATTAAAGAAAATAATAAATATTACAGCCTGCTTTAAAGGGGACATATCATGCAAAATCCACTTTTTAAATGTAAATGTTTTTTCTCCCGATGCTGGATAGTTATCTTTATATTCTTTTTGGGTTATATTTTTCAGTCTGTTCATGTTTTCTCTGTTTTCTATAACGTTTTTCTTGTCTATGATGTCACTGCATTTACTGTGGAACTGCTGAAAAAGTCATGACTTCTGACTAATCAGTTTTGTGGTCTAGGTGTAGTTAAGCCAAAATTGCAAGTAAACAAGTCAAAATGTTCAATTATAGCCTGTACTAATCCACAGGATTTCTTACATATATTTTATTTAAAAAAATATATATATATAGTAATAATGAATTAGCCATTGTATTAAATTAATGGGAATTCACTTGAATAAGCAGGAACATATGGGAATAAATATGGATTTAAGCTAAACTACTGAAGTTTGGGCCTTAAAGGAAAATATAAATAAAGTTGGGGAAAACATATTTAACCAAAATCTGACAAAAATAATTCATCATCAATAAAAAAATGTAATTAGTCAGCATAACTTTACCACTCTATGTCCTATAAATGTTGCTATGAAGAATGCACTATAGTTACCCGGGCAGACAAACGGTCCCAGGCCTGTTTGACCAGAGCTTGGTCCACTGACAGTTTGCCTTCCTTGTGAACAGGTTGGAGCAGCTGATCCGTTTGCTTTTTCTTCATTTCATACTGCACATGAAAGTTTTTGAATGCCTGCAAAACACAGAGACACGATTATTGCAACAACTTTTTCTAGTTCAAAACAGGTAGCGTTCTTTTCCTTCCTAATCAAACTCACCTGGTATTTGTCAGTGAGGCTTCCTTCTGTAGCCTGGGCACGCAGCAAATCTCTCTCCAGCTGATCCAAAAACACCTTCAGCTCTCTAAGCATCTTCCTCTCTTCCCTCTGTCACAATCAAAAGATTAGCTGCTCAGTTTAAGCTCAAACTTAATCCAAAACCAGTTTTTCCCTTAATTAACATGCAACTGGGACACTTAAATGACATTTTAAGACAGAAATGTAAAGATAAGGTTAAAAAGTCTGCATTAAAATTAACAGCCCTGCACACAGAAGCAAGATCTGCATTAAGAGAAACAGTTAATTTTAGAAACAGAAGTAGAAAAAGCAGAGATTGATACGAGTATGGTATTTAAACATACGGTATAGTAGAAAACTCAAGCATTTATTTGAACATACCTCAAGCATTTGCTCTATATCTTGAGGAACAAACTTTCCAGGAAAGCGTCAAGGCAAGCATCACAGAGAAATGCAAACACATCAAGCATAAGAACATCAAGGAAACAGAAGGAGAGTGAATGGAAAAATGAGATGAGGGAACACACACTCCGAACAGAAAGCATGCAGTACTCTGACCTGAACCCTCACCTGAAGTACTGACACTGACAATGCAAAAGTTGGAATAGAGCCAAGAAGCAGCTTGATGTACAAAAGAAAAGTGGATGGAAAATAAAAAACAAATAAGTCTGTGATGATACAAAATAAAGCATAAAAACTCAGCTGTGTTCATGCATCGATTTCTATTAGAGACGCACCGAGAAATCAAATGGTGACCAGAATCGGACCGGGAAGTCTGAACATATTCCAGCAAGCTTGCTTTAGGAAAGGTCAGAGATGCTACATCTGCTACAGATTTTTGATCAGTGCATTTCTAAGGCCTGTAATAATAGATCAAAGTTGTATTCTATCAAATAACAATTAGAATTTTTATAGCACTTAAAGAACTAAGCAGCAAATAAAGCAGATTTTAGTGCATAGCCTCACCAGAGGGTGTTTTTCTTTGTCCATACATATTAAAATAACACAGGAGTTTTAGGTTTATTGACAGGAGACATGGAGTAAATATTACTTCATGTCCTGAAATAAAAAATGTGCTTTCTACTGCATGACCTGGATTGAGAAAATGGTAAACTTGAACAAAGTACCTCATCCTGCTGTCCGTCACCCTCAGAGTGTTGGGGGTTTGGGTAATGCTTGAGAAACTGAGCCACATAAGTCATGATGGACTTTTCATCTGGCTTGTCGACATCCACATCTACAGAGCAACACAAACATGATCTTAATCGCTGCTTTAATAAATCTTGAACAGCAGAAGGAAATCCAAGCCTTCAATAAAACTGAAACGCAGAAGCAGGGACAATATGCAACAAAGCTTTTACATCTGGTACCAACTGAACAGAAGACATTCCCTCAAGAGATTAAATCTACTGAGGCTGTCAGCTAATTATACATGTCTACTTTTATCCACACTGATGGCCTGACACTACAAATCAGAGCCAAGCTCCTGTAGTCACATACATTCTTATGCAGCTCTGTGCGCTTTAAAGCATCTTCAGTCGTGTCTGTAAGTGAAGCTAGGACTGCAGAGTCACTGCAGGCTGCTTTCCTTCCCTTCACTCACAGTCTGCGCGATGGTAAAACTGAGTTTTAATCCTCTGAAAGGTGACATTGGCCTTCTTAGTACCAAGAACACTAATGTAAATCCGTTTGACAGAATTTCATATTATTTGTACTTCTGTCATATCTAAAAAAAAAAAACTAAAAAACTGTCGACCAGTGTTACCTGTTTAGAATAGTTAGCAACACTAAAAACCTTTAAGGCAAAAGCAAAAACAAAGAACAGAAACAAGGAGACCTTCAGGATCCAGCAGGCGAGGAATGCCTAGCTCGTTTTCTGCAAGAGCAAAAGCTTCCTCTAAATTCTCCCTGTTGTTCCTCCGCCGCACCACTTCCATATTCACCAGATCGGGCCTGATGGCGTGAACTACCGCTTGAAAAGCGATGCCGCTACGCCAGCTGGACCCAAAGTCCTTCACCTCGATTCCAAAATCCCTGAAAAACACAACAGTGAGCCGCTCCTGTTTGCAGGACTTTTAAAACGCGAGTCAGCATAGAGCTTTTTGGTAAATTAACTGGATTAACATTTCTACTTTAAATTGGAAACCTCAAAAGTATGACATACTTGGCGGCTGTGCACTGCACCCATCTGAGCAGAGCCTTCTTAGCATTGCCCTGAAATTTGACCTTCCTCTTCATGGGAGGGCTTCCTGTTTCACAGCTGGCTGTACTGTCCACAGACGAGTTGCTGTTGGATAACGCCTGTAGCGCTGGCAGGTTGCTGGTTAATTCCTCAATCTGGTTGAGAAACAAACAAAACAAAAACAAAATAAAAGAAGATAAGGGGGGACAAAATGTCAGTAATGAGTATGTCTGACTGCTGATATCAGCTTCAGGTAAAGTTAGCTGTGTGCAGACGTCTTAGAGCCAATGAGTCTCAAGTTGTGGTGCAAGTACAGTTGGTGGGATGCCTTCTGTATACTGCCAAAGATGTTCAATGTTATTTAATTTAAGTCATCAAATGGAGAGGCAGCTATTTGTTACTATTTTACCAGTTAGAATGGTTTTTATAAATATATTCTGGCACAACCGGCCCTTTGAGAAGATTTGTGATTTGAAAAATGAAAATGAGTTTCACAGCCTTGGTGTAGTGCGAATGAAAAATTATTTCTTTTTCTTAAAAGTTGGGTTGTTTTAAAATGCATGTCAGTATGGTGGTAGTTGGTAAAACTAGCACTCACTACTTGGCGCAAAAGGTTTGAGGACTGGCAAGCATTGTGCGATTAACTGAAAAATTGAAAAGGACTTGAGCATCTCGTGCTGTGGATGCTCTATATTATAAGATCTTGACAGTAAATCCTGTCATACTTAAAGATTGCAACCATGTGGACATTTCTGACAGATTATTTTAATTAGTCTTTTTTGGGTCATCTTGATATGGAATTACCTGAAAGTAGAGGATGATGGTCCACATCAAACCGAGGACGATGGATGGCCTCCCATCGGCAATGTCCGTGGCATGGATGTTGACAAGTTTAATCTACAACCAAATAAAGAAAAAATGTCAACACCAACATTTAGTTTTAGAGAGAGAAACCCAAAGTGTCTCACACATATGTTTCCTTGGTTTTCATTCAGACCAAAAACAACAATGAAACTCATCAAAGTCAAGCCTTTGATGCAGATAAGTAGTGTCATTGTAAGAGGCAAAAGCAGGAGTGAGAAGACAACCAGATAAAAACAAGTAAGTTGACAGAAAAGCAGATGCACTACTGTGATTGCAAACATTGCTTTGCAGAGCTGTGGCAACTTGCTGGATTTAAGTTTCTACACTCGAGCAGCTAAACTGCAGCACAGAGCACACAGAGGTCGGGTTCTACTCAAAATGCATAAAAATGCAGATTATCAGAAATACTGGAAGCTCTCTCCCAAGTTTGGCAAAATATACATCATGCACTTCATGAAAGCATTGCGTGTCACAGCACAAGGTGTTCAACAGCAACTGACCGGTGATCCTCGGTACACAGACTGAAAGCAAACGTGATGAGAGAGAGATCACAACAATATAAGTTTCAGTCCTCAGGGAACCCGTCGGAAAGTAGGGCAGGAGATTTAGCGACGGGTTATGTAATGAAGAAATCCTGTCATGCATCTATGAACAAAATGAATGTTTTACAGAAAGAGACACTATATGCTCACTAACAAATATGCAACTAAACGTCATGCTTTCCAGTGAGCCTTTCAATCATTCATCTAAATGTGTACATGTTTTTATTTGTAGTGAAATATGCAGCTGTGTGTTATTTTAACACGTCAACAACAGAACAGTAGAAAAAGATTTAACCAAGGCATTGACAGTGAAATTGCCAGCTGCTGCTTGTATCATCCTTTGCACTTGTCCAACTTTCTGTAACTATTTTACACGTTTCTGGGGGAAATAGAATGAAAGAGCTACTTTCCATTTAAGTGAAATGTTAAAAGAGGAAGAATAAAATATTTAACAGACTGTTTAAAAGGAATCTTTATGTTCTATTTTATCTTGAGAATGCAATTCATTAAAACCTGCAAGACAGTGAGAGGGGGTGAGTCAATGGATAATAGGAAGGCTGAATGAAGTAAGCCCTTTACAGATTTCAACTTCTAGCTGTTAGTAAACATGATGGATTCGGGAGCATTTCAAGCTTTTCTGAAATCTAAGTACATTTTCAAGAAAATACATCCAGAGACTACTGTCTAAGTAATGTTAGCCACTAACTGCTAACAAATTCTGATCGGTGCATCTTTAGTTAGCCATGACCACAAGATATGGACATTAGTGTTTTACTCTGAATATGAAGCATTAGTAGAAGCGTTTTGCCTAAATTTTTATGTGTTTCTCTTATTCAATATATTGCTAGGATCAGAGTTTTTTTTGTTTTTTTCACATTTTACTGTTGCCTTAGCTAAACCAATAAAAACCTGACAAAGAAAAAAAGGCATAATACTACAAATTACTTTAATTTAAATGCAAATCAACAATAAATGTGTTTAATTCGGATAATTAACTTTATCTGGATCTTTAATTCTCAAAATAATTA
>CAEGAG010034027.1:0-41964 GCA_903067065.1 Brachyrhaphis terrabensis
ATCTTTTCCATCAACTCATCCTCTGTAAAGGTACCAGACCCAGCTCCAGAGGATTTGCATATTAGCTCATACTTTGCAAAGCTAATATTTCTCTGAAATCAATCTAGTCAAGAGCAGTAATAGTTCATACTGTTACTCAAGTAAAAGTAAAAAGTAAAACTGTCCACAAAGTTACTGAAATACGACCAATCTCAGAGATAACAAAATTACAACCTACAACACAATACTGGCATAGATTAATATCTAGTCATTATTTAGCTAAATTATATGCATTTGACATCATAACTTACTAGGCTTGTTTGGAAAAAGTAAAAAATAAATAAAATGTTGCAAAATTCAGCTCAGAAAAACATATGATGACATCTTGAAAACGAATTAAATAATTGTAATGGCTAAAAATAGTGTGGGGACAAAGGAAACATTAGACACAGCTGATATTTGGCCAAGCAATGGCCCTGGATACCCCCCATGCCTGCCCATACCACCGGGGTTGTACTGTACCCAGTGACATGGGAGGTTGCAACACAACTTTTTGAGCCAAGTATACAATTTTTGAGAGGATTTCTTTGCTGGTGCTACATAAGAGTGAGATTATTTCTCTGTTAAGTTCATCCTTTTCAATACAGCTGTACTCCCTTTATCATAGTTCATTGTATCCACTGGATTCATGGCAGCAGGAGCACTTTTGGCCTTTCCAGAAAACAATGGAATCAACTGAACAGCCCACTACTGTTGTTGCCAATTGTAGACTTTAGCCAGTTGTTCAGCCAGTGGGAATTAAATGGTTAATGTCATCAGTCTCTTCCAGTTTTTGTAGCAGGAAAGCACTGCGAAAAACTGGCCAATATTCTGCTTGTATTGGAGACTGAATAGACCTGGCAGATTCCAGATCCAGTTTGAATAATTTGATGATTCAGCATTCTATATTTTTATTTTTGCATTGTAGCTTCCTTTTCTTGTTTTTTTTTTTTTTTGTTTGTTTGTTTATTTTTTTTTCCTGTCCTTTTGTAGGTGCACAAAACTTTCAAACAGCCTTAGCAAAGGAACAAAACTCAACTCAACTCAACAAATGAGCTATGGGTGGTTCCCTTATCAAAATTTTTTGCAACAGCACCTTCAGGAGCTTCGTATGAGGTGTTTGTGCTAATATTTTGACGTTGTTTTTTGCCTTATAGCCAAACATTTCTTAGCTCTCTCTTATATTGTTAAATACTTGTATTGATCCTGAAATCCCACAGTGTGTGTTGGTTTGATTTCTTGCATCTAGCCCAAAAGTAGCTTAACATATCACCTGATCCATCTAAAGATAAAGCATAAAAGTTAAGACTTTACACAGCCAAAGTATTGAAACTATATAAAAGAATACAGAGTAAAAAAACAAACAAACAAAAAAAAAACATAGTAGAAACACATAGGAAAGGAACAGGCAATCAAGCCGTGTTATATGTAGTCAGTCTTAACATGTACTAAAATGGCAGCAGAGGTTTTCAATCACTGATGGGAGCTGAAGGCAACCAAGTGATGAATTGAGATATGGTGCCCAAATTCTAATCAGCACATCCCTTAGAGGGATATTGAAAGTGGGTCAAACAATTCTGGGGAAAGCATTTCATAAGAACTTTTTGCTTGGTTGTTTTCTATTTATTCTAATTTTTTTTTAAAAATGGTGATGTTTAGGTTAGATAAAAGCTTTATCGATCCCTTGAAGAGGTCCCCACTGGGAAATTAAGATTCTAACAGAAGCTCTATAATAAAATACATACACATAGAGCGCCTGTATCCATACATTGACAAATGCATAGACGCATAAATAGACAAACAGTAGCAGGCTTTTTCAAAATAATGTAATTTTCCAACTTTTTAACAAACGTATTGCTGTCAAAAAGCATTAAATGCATTTTTATTAGTCTACCTCACAGACAAAAAAAATGAAAATATTTCTTAACATTTGCTGCTATGTCTGCCAAAGTAAATTTTGATAATGCTTCAGAAACTATTTTTAGAACAATACTTTGGCTGTGTAATCAACAAATGTATCATTAACGGCACCTTCTGTAGAGAAGCACTTCTTGTATAAATGAGAAACACAAACGTACACGAGAGAGAAAGAAAACATAACTTAAGTCTGAACATTTCATGTAAAATCAAAAAACAGCTCTCTTGGATAAAAGCTTTTTGAGAACTATTACAATTGCACCAATAATGTTGATGTGTTTCTCCTAAAGCAGTCTTCTTGGTGTCATTTGGTAATAGAATGTGCAAGCAATTTCAAAAAGCTTTGAGCCGGTAATATAGTATAATGATAACTAGCACCATTCCGTGACTTTGCAATTATCTGAAACAGAACAGCTCAATTTCTTTCTTTTTTAATGAGCTTCTTTCTGCTTCTTGGCTCACACATTAACCTTTCATACTTGAATTTTTATTTTTAATTCTGAGTCCAAAAGATGGTTTTCTTCTGAACTATTTCCCCATATTGGTTTAGTTTCAAGCTTGTGTTCAAAACCTTTCTGAGGTTTTGATGAGTCCTGGTTCAACGATCAGTGTGTTCTCTTTCTCTATTCATTCACATCTGCATTGCTTTTCAAAGTGAGATCAATCAGTGTTACGCATTTTCATAAATATTTTTTTATTCTAAATAACAACCCTCATCTTGCTTTTTTGATTACAGTGAAATGCTGATTTGGGGCCTTTAAAATGCATTAATGGCTACCAGATTTGCATTTATATTGGATTTTTGCTCAGGCAGACAAGAACCTGAGATAGAGTTTTGCAAACAAAGACCAAACAGAACGCACGCACCATCTGAAACACATTCGACCCCATAATAGAGTACAAGCAAAAGGACGAGAGATGCTAGTGTGAGCAATACAGGCCACTGAATTTTTAACTCTGAGAAAAACACACACCTTATTCAGATCAAGCCTGACACAATGATGATATGCAGGTTGAGGTGAAAGTAGCTATATTGTGACTGATGAACACTATAGCGAGATACATAAAAGATAAAAAAAAAGTAAGAATGTGACATGGAGACTGAAATCAAATGGAATAGAGTAGTTACAATTACTCCCACAAAAATAATAAAATAGGTTTTTAAAGAGAGAAATTTAGAGAGAATAAAACTGGTGCTTTGCAGTCTCCCTTTGCTCCTAGAAGTGAGAGTGACATTTTCAGACTTCTACACAAAACGCTGGAACCTTTTAATTCAGCCCTTATTCGTTAAACAGGCACATTGCCAATGTTATTAAAGATGGGGCAGATTTGTTTGCCGCTGATCAAGTTGGCATTGTCCATACGTCGTTCCTCGGGGGTAATCTTTCTTGATAAGTGAACCCAAAAGGAATGGATTCTTTGTCTCTATGCGAATCTGATTCAACCACTTGCCACCACTAAATCATTGAGGCAGTGAAAGCCCCTGGGGAAATTTACAAAGCGATTCAGTCCTCACTGGTTGTTAGACGAGAGCATGGCGGCACAATCATGCACCAGGGAGGACTGAGGGTATGTATGATTTCATTCCAACCAAACTCCACACCAGCTGATGTCACAGATTTCTTACCCTTCAATGCACTCTTACCCTTCAACACATCTTGAACCCTTCAATGGTTCAGGATGTATTAATCGTTCAAATGAACTGGTGGCCGAGTTTTGAAGAAAAGTCCTTTAAGGATTGCTTACTTGAAAATTAAACTCATTTTCATTTTAAAACTGTTTTTATTTGCTTTACCAGAGAACATTGACTGTCATGACTGCCAAGAGTTTTCCTTGTGAGAGGCTACACAGTCAGAGATAAATTTAGTGCTACAATAGAAACAAAAAACAAAGTCCAATCTTGCCTGTAAAGTGCATTTGATGAGTGCTTTATAGACAAGATAGGGGAGATTAGACCAGAGATTCTTTAATCTGATTATGTAAATAACAAATTGATTAGAGCAATCAGCAAATGTATGTGAAAGTGTCTCAAAATGCCAAACCTTTCAGTGCTTGGTGCTTTTGCTTGAACTGCAGTTTGTACCCTAGGAACTAGTGTTGACATGGCTAAGACAAATTCAATCGATGAGGGTGACTGGCACTTACAGCTAGATAACATCTCCATGGCAAGCAAAGGAAAATTAGATGACAATCTTATAGGTGAAGTGGATTGTTTGCCTTATTGTGATATCAGTTGGATCAGAAACCAAACTGGAAATTTGCAGTCTAATTCTATCTCCATAGTGTTAAACATTATGCAAATGGATTTTTTACTATTTGTGCAACAGCATCAAGTCACAAAGTCCAGTATAGACCAGGGGCTGTGGCAAGTTGCTACAGCCTTCTATATCTTATTCAAAACAAGATATAGAAGGAAGTGTCACAGCATAAGGGAAATGATATTCTCACTGTTTCATTTCTATGTAGTTCTGAGATACCAGTCTAAAGAGGGATTAAGAAAACATTGTTCTGAAAAGGAGAGGTTTTAGTCGTTTAGTTTTATACCTCTGATTGATTTAAACTGTGTAATGGATTCTGTTTCAGACTCAGAGCTGCATAGTGGCACACTTGTTAACACTATTGCCATGCAGCAAGAACGCCCTCTGTTTCATGCCCAACAAGGTTAGGCAAATGTGTCTTTCTCAGTTGCTCTTAGGTGTGTGTGAGTTTGTGTACATGTTGTGTACATGAGTATGTGTGCATGGATGGTTGTCTTTTCTGTGTCTCTGTGTTGCCCTTTGATGGATTGATGACCTGACCTTGGTATACAGTAATATTTGAAAAGTTTGAATATTACTGAAAAGTTTATTTATTTCAGTAACTTAATTTACTAAGTGACACACACTATATAGATTAATTTCACAAGAACTGATGTTTTCAAGCCTTTGTTGCTGTTAATTGTGATGTATTTCTCCTTACAGCTGATGAAAACATGACTTTTAATTTTATAGTATTATATCAAACCAACAAAAATATTTTATTTCATTACAGAAATGTGGGCATAGTAAAAAGTAAATATCAACTTAAAGGTAATTTTAATCAGACTTTAACTCTAAATCTGATCCCATCTAAAGACAAATAACATATTAAATATGAACAGAAATTACATGTGTTTTGTTCACAATGCTTTTGTTCATGTTCTTTATTGACCATCCAAACATATGTTTGTAAAATAAAATGCATGCAAGTAATTTCTATTTTAGAAAAATCTATTTTATAACTTATAAAATGTTATAAATTAAGCACTGAACTGTTTCACTTTAATTAATTCAAAAGCTGCTGTTGCTGTTTTTTTTTTTTATCTTGGGTTTTATGTGGACATAACATTGAGGAAATGAAGCAGATTGATATGGACCATCAAGTCATGTCCCATGATTGTTTTCATTGATTTAACCCTGTTTTCCATGGTGCTTTTGCAGTAAGATGAATGGTGTGAAATTTACAATGTGGTACTTAGTAATTACTGAATAACTTACTTTTTAGAAGATAGATTATTTAGAACGTACACTTTATGAGTACCTCAAGTAGTCAAATAATCATTTGGTAAATGAATCAGAAGGTTTGTTGAAGTGTTGTTAGTTCAAAGGCTCAGCCAGGTTCAGAAAGTCATAATTAGTGCAAACACAGCATTTCCATGGTAGGATGAAATAAAGTGTTATTAGGAAATTGAGGCAACATTTGTTATTGACATAGTCAAAAACATGCAGCATAGCCTGGCCTAACTGGAGATCATATTGTATATGCCACAGAGAGAAATGCTGGAGCATTATTTAGTTAAAGTGGCATATTTTTAATTGCCATTAAAATGCAATGTAGGGATCTTTCTGAGAACTGTTCAGCAAGGTGTGCTGAGCAGTGGATACATGGTGTCATTGTATAATATAATCAGCTATGGTCTGCTTAATAAGTTCATGTCTACATGCCTGGTGATTTTCTCTCGTGGGTATGTCACTGCGACTTTTTGCTAAATGGCTTTAGTCACTTCGACACAATAAAATGTTTTCAACCGGTTCATCAAATGGCATCCGAGCTCCAACTTATCTGTTAGTACTGCTTGTGCCAGAAGTCGGCAAGAAGTGGGACAGGAGTTAGGACATCAGCAGCATCAGTTTGCTACTGGTGACATAGATGTGACAGACAGAGAAATGAGGGCAATTGACTTTAACATTGTAGTCAAATAGGAAAGAAGGAGGACACACCTTTAGACAGATTATATGTCCTCCTCAGGGCAACACAGAGGTACACAGGACAGACAACCAAGTGCAAGCACACTTTGTGTGGCCAATTTACTTAGCAGGCATTTTTTTGATGATGGAAAGAGGTGAATGGAAACCAGAGTAGGTATTTCTTAAAATCATTTTTTAATGTGGACTGAACTCTGAATGCACAAAACTAAAAATCTGTAAAAATGTCACTTAAACCTTCATTCCAATGGTGGGGTCTTTGTGTGTTTGTCTTGCAGACTGTAATTATGCAGTTTTGCCTTTTTCTCATTTAAAATACACCAGAAATGTTGTTACAAATTTTGTGAGGAAAAAGACTAAAACTACTATTGTAGAAAAATACTTAATGCTAATAGCAACACCACAGAAATGTTGACGTTTTGTCTTTTCTTGGCAATTTTTTGAGTAATAAAAAATGTGTTGTCTAAATAATTATTATTATACTTTTTATATAAAGTGCGCTATAATTTTATTCCACATGCATTACATACTACCAGTTTTGTCGGTTAATGTTAAAGTATTACTCACAGGTACATTATTGGCGCAGATATAATGTTTTTTTATCTTTGAACACAAAAATTTACTCAAAAAACTGATTGCTTTAGAAGAACTAAAGAGGCAATTATATTTTAGTATGTTTTGAATGCATAAAACAGCTCTGACTGATGCATGAAAAGTCCATCCATCCATCCATCCATCCATTTTCTGTGCAGCCTTGTCCCTAATGGGGTCGGGAGTTGCTGGTGCCTATCTCCAGCTACGTTCCGGGCAAGAGGCGGGGTACACCCTGGACAGGTCGCCAGTCTGTCGCAGGCATGAAAAGTCATTATGGATTAATTAAAATAACTGACCATTTATTTTTTTATCATAATTTTTATCTGTATTTATCACCTTTTTATTCACTTTTGCTCATTATTCTTACTAAACACCAGTTGTGTGTGGAGGAATAAGATTTATCCAGGATAACCGTAACTGTACCGAGAGTTCGTCATTCTGCTCAAAAGATTTCATAGGACCAAAACAGACTCTATCTAAATATAAAAGTGTGTGTAATAGGTTAAAGCTATACACAGTTCAGCTTTTTGCAACTATATGCTCTTAAAATAGATAAACCATTAAAACAGACATTCTCCTAAAAAGCATGAGTGGCATCAGCACGCAGGCTAAAAGTGAACTCACCTATAAATTTTATATCTGGTTGTAAATCCTTGGCGGAATCTTTCCACAAAGGACAGATAGCTCCGAGAGTGGTGGAAAGGTCCACGGTCAGAGATGAGCCAGTCATATTGCTTGGTGACATGTTGTTCAGCAGCCAACAGGTCCTGGCGGGTAGACTGAACTGTTATATGGTCCCATATAAACAGGAAGCAGATGACCTCAATAAACCTCCAGTTCATGCTTTTTTTTAAGCCGCTCTCTGTTCATTCTCGCTCCATTATGTGGAGACCTGATGGGATAGAAAAGAAGGAAGGGAGGGAGGGGTTGGGGTGGGGATGCACAAAAAAGAGCTGTTATATGACAAAGTCTATTTTAGCAGTACAAGAAGGTCCAAGAGTTAGGTTAATTGTCTCCTGCTGAACAAATAAAATAGTGCCCTTGTCACTGTCGCTTTACTTTGACATGGAGTGTGCTTATTTTTTGACTTTCTCATATTGTTCAGCAAATATTCTTGTCTGCAGTATTCAGACAGCGACGCATATCGTGCGTCGCGTATCATGCGTCGCTGCATACAATGGGTGTTACTCTTTTGCAGATCAGTATGTGGTTCACCCTCAGCTATCAGGCTGTCTGTTTGTAATTGGTGTCATGATAAGCTCTGACAAGGTTAGAGGACGGCTTTATGATATGTTATGACACTCTACAGCCACTAATGTGGAAAAAACCCATCTCCCCTTACTCAGTGGTGTCAATTACTGCTGGAGGAAACATTCATCTTTTGACATTGTTGTTGAACCTATCCATGCCTGGATTGGCCAACTAGCATACAACCCAGAAAATATTGTAGTATCATGGTCTCATCTTGACTATGTGTTCAATAATAACTAAATTAATTAATAATAATAATAATAATAATAATAATAATAATAATAATAATAATAATAATAATAATAATACTATTCTTTTAAACACTTTGCCACTCAGTAGAATCTCACAAGTTGTTCAAGTTAAACTGTGACAAAGAGAAAGTACACATCTAATAATGATATGTCGCAGATAAAAAATTTTCATCAGTAATATCATTCTAGTTCTAAGGCCCCTGGGTACAGAACAGCACCGCATATTATCAAGTGCTGCTGGTTGCATAAGATGCTCCAATTTTTATGGCTTATTAGACAATAAAACATCATAAAAGAGCAAGAAAAATTTGATGAAGCTAATCTTTCTGTTAAGTACAAGAGGAATTGTTGGCATATTGATGGAGAAGATCCCCTTTCGTCACATCACAAAATTGATTAAATTAATTCAAAATGTGATTATGTATGACAGATTTAGCAATGTGCTACAGTACCATCACTACCTAATAATAACATAAACATACAGGTTCACCTTTCAATCATACTCCTACATTTAAAACAAAATTCAGTTCTTCATCAGATTTATTTACATTTGGCTGTCAAAAAATATCAGTTGATAGATTAAGTAAATATGAACCTATCAGTAATTCTAAAATTAATTTATTTAAAATTTGTTGCATTAACACAGCATATGTTTGTACTATAAAACAATGAAACATTATAATGCTTTTTTTCTGCATCTTAGTATCACATATTAGATAGAGAAAAAAACGGAACAAAAAACAGAATACCAATGATAATTTTGCTTGGATATTCATTTGGGTCAGTGTTAAAAGCCTTTAATTTGCTTGGTACACTATTAAGACTGGTTTTTCAATTTAAGGACTAAATACAGACTATTTTGAAAGAACACCAACCTGCTGCTCTAGATTGCTTTGTAAAACACAGCCATTTGGCGAAACATTTTTAAAAACTATTTAGAAAAGGGCAGGCACTTAAAAAATAATATTGGCAGGTGAGAGAATGAACACTTTTATTATCACCATCAATTAATGTTTAACACTTAAATTTCAGCCAGTGCGATCAATAAAGTGGTGTCGGTTGCTAACATCACATTCTTGCCAAAAGCACTTAGGGGAGATGTGCAAACCATCTTTTTCCACGGAGTGTTACTGTTTGGACTTCACACACAAAACATGCTCTCTGTATCTAATATTAGTGGAGTACATCTACACTGATCTTTTCAAAAACCATTAAGACATAAATAAAAGCTGTTTCAGATAGATAAACCAAGGAAAAAAAGCCCCTACACATATGACTGAAAGGGGTCTAATAAGAAGCAACACTAAGTTACCGAAAGATATAAGCAACCAACACCAGCCATTGTGGCAATTAACAAACAAAAACATAAATTAAAAGAAACAAACTAGGAATGTTAATTGCAACTTAGAAGTTAAATTTCAGCAATCAACAACTTCAAAATAAAGATAAGTAAAACCAGAATGAACAAAATCTAAAAGTAATGACACTGAAAACATACAAAAGATAACTGATCATTTTGCTGTTTTGCCACTACTGTACTTTTATATTATTGTTTTGTAATATAAAAGTACAAAACAATATGTGTCTTTCGTAAAGACACAATGAGTTGGATGGAGCGTGAATTGAACCGGCAGCCCACCAATTTTGGGATGAACTCCTATCACCCCAGGAGTGGTCCATTGCTTTCAGACAATTAAATTGACTATTGTTTTGACTTAACTGTCAGAAATCTGATGTGAAGCACATGGTTGTAGTTGCTTTATACTAAATTGCTATTCTTCCCACTTCTGGTGCATTCAGAGGTTCAGAAATAGGTCTGTATCTAAAGCTGTCAGTGCTTTTTGCAACAAGGTTGTGAAGGTTTTGAGGGAGCAAAATCTTGAAATTGAGATATGTCACATTCAATATCCTGGTAATGAAACATCTTTTTATAGGCCATTGATTCACACTAAACCAGCTGATATTAATATGCTTTGATGGGGGCAGGATCTCTGTATTTGTTTATGAGGCAGACATCCAGTCTCCACTTCAGACCAGACAAAAGTTTTCTCTTTGATGGAGCTTATAGTTACAGTGACTTCAGTTATAATTGCTATGTTTTTGCAACAAAATGTTTTATGTTCTCTCTCAACAGATGATATAGTTTGCCCTTTTTAACTTTTTCACTCTCTTGGATAAATTACCAGAAAGAACCATTACTGCCCCTAACTGTATGTGGTTGTTGTTTTTACTACTGAGTCTGCATAGCTCTGTTATTTGCTCATGCAGGACAAGGGATTGCAGCACAGAGTCTGTGACTTGTTGCAGTTAGTTGGGTTTATGGAAATTCAGCCAAATGCAATGTAATACACAAAACACTTTTTCCTTTTTTCTTTTGCCAATTGGCATAATAAACTGATCTTGACTTCATTATAATTGCGACTGTGAAATATGTAATTGATTTTAATCTAGCTAAATGACTGGATTGATTGGTCAACATACTTCTGCATATGCATTGCATTTGTTCTGCATATTTGGCTTGAGATGGTATTTGCTGTAAATAACCTAACATAATCAATTGTTTGGCTTTCTACATACTGTCAGCTTTTGGTGAGTTTGCCTTCTTTGGGACCTCCTAATCCTGATTCCAATGCTAATTCTATGTCATTCCACTTTTTACACAAAACTTTATTATAGGACAACTTCTGGCTGATTTATTTGGGAGGTGATAATTGCCTGGGTTACTGACATTTGGTGTGAAGTACACCAGCCAGTTTAATAGTTAAATAAAAGACTTTACACTGACTTCCTGTAGTGTAAAGACTACAGTGAGTCTTTACACTACGGGGTAAGAGAATAGACTTTAAAATACTTCAGTTAGTTAATAAAACACTGAACAGTTTTTCACCAAAATACATTAAAGTCATCTTGTTGTTTATCAACCTTTCACACCACTCGGGTCTTTTGGTTCTGGTTTGCTCTGCATCCCCAGAATCAGAATCAAACATGGAGAAGCAGGAGTCAGTTTCTATGTTCTTCAAATCTGGATCAAACCTCAGGAAAACTACACAACAGCTGAAACTCTGATCTCCTTTAAATCAAGACTTAAAACCCACCGGTTTAGAGTTGTCTTTGGTTATCAGTTAGTGGAACATTAATCAATATATTTGATGTATATTTACTTGATTATTTTTAGGATGGCATTTGATAAAATGCAGAGGTGTTGATTAAAATAATTATGTATTATAAAACAAAATTAAGTTTGTCTGCACACAGAATAACTATAATTAATTTATTTTTCTTGTTAAACAAGATGTCCTCATTAGAGAAAAGAATGACAGATGATCAAAATGGATATAGTTCTGATAGACTGCTTATAAAAAAAAGAGAACCCCCTTTTCTCTAAATCAATGCACTTTAGGAAAAAAAAATGCACTGTCCATAACAAGCTGGATGATGGACTATTTTGGGGCTGGAGCCATGTGGTGCATAAAAGCAGCAGCAGAGCTAGAAATGGACAGGCATTAGAAATCAAAAACATTTTTCTTTTCCAGTTAAAAGATAGATTCAACTCCAAGAGCCTCTTGCAGTTTAAAAGAGGAAGCTTCCAAAAGATGCAGTGAAGCTTTTAGTGCACAGCACATGTTTCTTATGAAAACTAAAAGTCCAAATGCAGGAAGTGCAGAGTCACAGTGAAGAAATTTGTCTGTACAGTAAATAAGATACTGAGGGTGGACTATAGTTAATTGGTTTGGGAGACAACAATAAATCTGATAAATAGCTGTTAGCCAAGTCCTGTGAGAACTATTCAATGTAGGAAGCCGTCCTGTGCTGCCACAGGCAGAGACAACAATTTTGGCTGAAAATCAAGGAGATTGTTTAAAAAGTGTATGGGGCTATAACTGCAATGTCTCCCTTTTATACTCAGGAAATAACCTTCCATATAAGTTAGAAGTAACATTTAAATCCAACACTATAGTTAAAAAAAGACACTGGGAATATATGGGATTTATTGCTAAATGAATTTGGGTTATTTTGTTCAAAAATTATTGAAATCACTAGGATCTAAAATGGGCTACAAGTAATTTCACCAACATGTTTCTGCTGACTGTGAGTGATTAATGTTTTTCATTTGTTTTTCAATTTAAAGCTGATATAAAATTTGTGGAGGATGGTAGAGATCAGGGTGAAGGTGTAGAAGCCTTCTAATCTTAAACACTTGGAGTTCATCACCAACAATACTAAATAGTCAAAATACCAATCGAAATGTGGAAAGCTGATCAGCAATTGTAAGAAACATTTGATTGAAATTAGTTTTGACACTCAGATTTATTATACCTGTCTCATTTCCAGTCAGAGGCAAAATTGTTGTTCACACTTTCCCCCTTCTCTCTGCTACACTGTCTTCCTGACAGCAGAGGCTACCACGAATGCTCAGGTTAGTTAGAAGTTAGCATAACGTAGGATGAACAGTTTTCCTGATATGGGAAGTTGTTGTCATTAGAACATTGAGCAGTGTGTACACTAGCATGACCTACAGCACAGAGCCCTTCCTCATGCCTCTGTTTCTGACCGGGAGCAGTGTGTTTCTGTAAAAGACAATAGTAGACATAGGACACATCATCTGCCTCATTCCATACTATCACTACATAATAGTACTTTCAGCAAATATGTAAAGAACTTTTTATTTATTTATAGAAGTTACATAATGCAGCTTTAAGTACATGTGATGTAGTAGTTGTTTCATGGTCACCGTAGCTTTGTTTCTTAATTTTCTTCCATTGCTAGTCTAGTCTTCTCTTAAAGTAACCAATGAGAACTATTTCAAAATATGTGTGTGTTTTACATATATACTTTTTTGCGGGGGCTACATTTGCTATGACAATTTGTGTTTGTGTATGTCTGTTTTTTGTTACTTGAGCATATATGTCATTTTCTGAGCAAATGAGAAAAGAAGAGAAGAAGGCAGAGAGAGTGGATCACATTTACCCTTGAATAAGCAGGGTAAAAAAGGGAGGATGTCTGCTTCAGGAAATCACCAGGCAGGACAAGGGAGGCTTGTTTTCTCCATCCTCTTTTTAAACAGCCTTATTCATGCTGCAACTCCTCCTTCATTCTGGTTCTTTCAAGGGGATTCAATCTCCATTCTGGTCTTGTCACCTGCTTTGCCAATCAATTCCCTTCTCCCCTGTGTGGGGGCCTAAGTGTTCCTCTTTATTCTGAAAAGTTCATAAGAATGGAGAGGCTTGTTCTGCTTATTTGTATTCTAAATCCCGGAGAGGCAAGGGTTCGGGAAGAAGTGAAGCTTTTTATGGGGAGACAGGTAGTCTTGAGGGAATTGAAACAGACTATACTATATTTCCATATGCTTTCCGATCTTGATTTATGAACGTGGATACCAATATGTATTATTTATACTCTACAATATTTGTCAAAGGAACTGTATGGATGTGAGCAGATGGAGTTCTCTCTGAACTGTTATCAGCACAGCTGCCTCAGAGTGGATTTATTTCCCAGTGATACTGGTATAATGCACAGAGTGAAGCAAAACCTTTGACGTAATGTTATGGATGGTTGGCAGTCTCAAAATGAATTTTGTACTTCTCTGGGATATTTTGACACACTTCATATTAATATGACCTTGAGGGGACCAAAGGGTTTTTGTGAGATACATGCCAGATTCATGGAGTTGGTTTGACAGAATGAGGGGAGAGCTGGGTTGCATCTAAATATGCTAGGACACATCTGAATCCAAAGAATTATTACTGCTCAGGTTACAGTTATGTCTAGAAATGCACGGTAACGGTCTGCCACTTCCAATTGCTAGACAGCAACAGGAATATGTAGGCTGGCTGTAGCTAATTCCATTTGCAGTGGATTCTCTCCCTGACCAAATATCTCGCCTTGGTTGTCTTGTTTCTTGGGGGGGAGGAAGGGCTGCAGTGGCACCCTGACCTTCAGAAAACATGGCTGAGCAAGCAACGCTCTGTTTGATAATTAAATTCTCTGGTTGGTCAGCAACCAATCAGCTCAGCTCAGGAATCAATGGCTGATTTTTAAAGCGCAAACTAATTCACTAATGGTCAGAGTTATTCCAATTTACCTGCTTGCTGAATTATTGTATCCAAACCTATTCTGGTTGTGGGAGAATCAATTCAATGCAGAGGAAGAGAGCGAGAGAGGCGGCATATGGGAGTCCGTTGCATCTGTCATGTGAAGCGGTGCAAGGAGAGTGCTCCGAGGTTGATTTAATAGCTGCCCGGTTGAACAGAGGCAATGCAGGGGCGGTTTATGAGATGGTTCTAAACAGGAGTTGTCTATGTCATAAAGCAAACTAATTAATAAGGTTTCAGCGTAAGCAAAGACTTAATAGTTGAGGCTCAAGGTTTGTTTTCTGCGTGACTCTGAAAGATTATTCACACTGGCTAAGCAAAGACCAATTAAATTTAGCATGAAATAAAAATAGAATTAACTTCTAAGGCAGTGGACTTGGCAGAAAAAGAAAAAAAAGAACCTTTGTGACAAGGGATCTTTTTTAATTTTAATGTACATGCTTAACTTTTTCATTAACATGCCAATGGAAACCAAGAGATTATCACGACAAACACTTTATATCTTTTACTCTTAAAGTAAAAGTGCACAGTCTGCTCCTGTCTTCATCTCGTTCAGAGGAAGTGTGCTGAGAGCTGATAGGAAAAACACAACATCCTCAGCCAGCATCACAGCTCTGCACCAAAGCGAGTGAAATGCAAGGTAGCACCAGGCAGCCATTAGTCACCATATCCGCCACTGCTGCTGTTGGCTACTGTGGCAGGGGAAAGATGAAGATTGATCATTTGTCAACATGCAAATTGGCTTTCAAGTGCTTTCTCTAATTACTCTGTGGTTTTATTGATGGGAAACCAGCCATTGCTTCCCTTCGATTTACCTTGCAGGGCAAAGTCTTTGTTTTGAATACATCATCCCACACCTATCTTTCAGAAGCCTTTAGAAGGGTCAAATGAAATAAGGCAAAATCTTCCAGCCATAACGGAGTTTACATCATAACTCATTTTACAATATTTCAAGGTAACAATGTAGGACTAAATGTAAAAAAAAAAAGATTTATCCCCTAGCTGGTCACACTGAAAATTTACCCACAAGACTCTGTGAAATGAAACAGGCCTTGAATAAGAGTAGCTGGGAAGATGTAAATGACACTGTTCGCACTGCAGCAGCTCCTTGCTCATGCATGTAAATGCCAAGTGATGTTATCTATTGTATGGTTCTCGATGACAGGATCCAAAAGGTCTCCGCCAAAGACAAGCTTGGACAAGTATCTCTGAGGAAAGTCGGAATTGGTAAGTACAAACTCTGTAAAGTAATTCAAGCTTTTTTTCTCATTCAGTTCAGTTAAAGAAAAAAAAGATTCTACAACCCAGCTCACCTAAGACCTTATTGAAGAATTGTTTGATATATAATTACCAGCAGAATTAAGCATGCCTATCCGCCTTCCACTTCTCTCTATTCTGTGACTTTTTCTTGTCATAATTGCCTGTGTCTTTAACATTTTTTATTCAAATCACACCATCAGTGCCACAGAGGGTGTGAAGAAGTGTTGCAAGGCTGGTGCACATGGTTTACGTAATTGCATATTATTTTAGGAAGACATATGTGAGGAAATCTCATGTTATCAAGGTGAAAGTGTGATTTTCTTATCCTGTTTCAGTGGAGGCAGTGAGGATTCTGCTGGGAAAACACATGGTACTTGTTTTCTCATGCTGGATTTCACCAGTGTTTACACAATATGATGCTTGCACAACACAATATGTCTTACCCAAACTCATCCCAGCCGTCTTGCTTTGTCAACGACTGTCACTTCCTACTGACAGATGTGTAATTTAAAAATAAAAAACAAAACATAAATACAGTAAAAACTGTTTCGCAAGATTTTTCTATTTAATGCTGCTCTCCTCAACCCTTTGCACTAGACTTCATTATGTTTTTCACATTTCTGAAGGATACTCACTGACATATACATAACATCTGCTGCTCTCTCAGGAGAGTAGCCCACTGGCATTATGCAAAAAGAATTTCTTTCCTTACTTTTTTCCCAGCTGCAGTGGGTTATTTTTGTTTGCTTTTGCAATCCTTATTAGCTCCCCGAATTCTGATGCAATGCCATCTCTTAAAATACTGACCTCATTTTCATCTAAATGTGAAGCTTTCGCTCTGTTCAACCTCTTACAAACAAATAAGCAACACGACTTTGGCTAGAGTCTCTGGACAACCACCTGGCTCTTCTGCAATGGAAGGAGCAGGACATAAAGGGAGCGGTCTCTGATCCTACTGTTTCTAATTTAAAGCCTCAAGTTTGCGAAATGCATGAATCAGAAAAAAATCTGCAGAGATATGGAGCAGATGGTGGAAATTTAATAAAAAGAGAAGGAGAGAGAAAGTGTTCCTTGCAGCCCAGTTCAATGCAGATTAAGCATCACAAAGCTTAACTGTTCTGTATTACTATGTTTTGTGACTGTACTGACCAAGATATCAGAGTTGAAAAGATGGTGTTCTCAGCCAAATTCAACCTCACACATAATGCATCAATGGAGATGCATTTATCTATTACTGCATTTAACATTACAAACCACAGAATGAAGCATTTTTATTTGCTTTCTTCACTCAAATTTGTAATGTAAAAATTCTCCGTGTTGCACCAAAAATGTTTTTGCAACGCTGCTAAAGCAATGACATAAAATCCTACAATTTATCAGCATTCGCTACAGGAACAAAACAATAAAGGGATTTAGGTCTATGTAAAGTTACTCTTTCTAATCCAAGGTATGTTAGGAACTTTAGGAATTAAACATGTTTTGTTCAATTAATGATTTTTTTGTGTGCTATAGAAAACAAAACGTAGCAAACATGTGCACATAAATTGATCCATGAGTACCACAGATATTTCAAGGACTGTTATAAGGCAGTAAGAGTGAGCATTTTTAGTCAAAAGGACTCTTCTTTTTCTGGTCTGTATTTTGCACCTCTTTTTGGGATGTTATCGTTAGCAAAAATGAGTCCTTGATTTAGGTTATTTCAACCAACATGTTCCTATTCCCTGTGTTAACTTTGAAAATAGAGTGCTCTTGACCTCTTGTCTTTGAAATTCTTTCACTGTCGCTGAATTTCTCACTTAACGGTCCTTTTTTTTTAATGCTGCTGCTCGGAGGCTTTTGCCACAAGGCTAGGATCTCTATTCCCCTTTCTTTAGTATTTCGCTTCTCCCTGTCAGAAGCGGAGGCAAACTTGTATGTAAGTCTTGTACGACTTTCATCTCTGGACAAGAATTTAGCTCATCTGTTCTAATATGCACCGAATGAAACCCCAATGCATGATTTTTGATTGCAGCTTTTCCTTACTTGCTGAATAATTCACAAATCAATTCTTTCAAACTCCCGCTATGAGCCCCAGAGCAACAGGGGTTATTTTTGAGGGTCTTCTTCAAATGTTTGCATTCATAAAGGCAGCAAATGTCACATTGTGATTTAAATTTTAATGAGGCTGTTTAGGTGTAAGCTATGTTTGCCCTCTTTGGTATAAGGTCTGCCTATTCTAATTTAAATGTTGACTAAAATGTAGAATTTATAATAATTTGTAGTAATTATCATATATGGTTGCAGAAAAGCTATGCAAATATTGTATCTTCTCTAAAAAAGACAGTGAAAGTAGTCATACACAAGTAGTAAAATGTTTCACTTTTACAATCACACAATGTTTTTTTTCTGAGCAGGGTCTTAAAGAAATTGAAGAAGAAAACCTTTTGATTTTGTCAAAAAAGTGTCCCATCATTAAACATCTAAAAATGCCCGAGATAAAGTGCACCTTTGTGGCAAAATAATTCTAGTGTAGATATGACAAACATAAGGAGCGAAAACAATACATTTGACCTAATTTTAACTTTACTTTATTTTTAGTTAGTAGAGTAGACCAAAAAAATAGACCACAACTCTAATCAGAGAAATCTATTGTCATCAGAAGCAAGAAGTGTTAATTATGACTTTTGATACATTGTGAAAATGAACAAATTCATGAACTAGAAAAGGTTAAAATAACTCTGAAGTTGTCACTTTGCAGAAAGAAAAACGTGTCAATTGTGAGTCCAATCACATTGTAACAAGGTTTTCAAACAAAAGCAGTGAGTGTGGAGATTGATTTGAGGTTCTGTGCATTTTTATTTGGATGTAAATTCACTTTGTCGAACAAATAAGCAACTAGCATCATTGGAAAGGTCAAGTTGTGCACGTGATGGATGCTCTCAATTCAGTGAATACTTTGTCTGCAATTTACCAAAAAGAATGGAAGTGAGTGTCGACACAAATTGAGGCTGTTGGGGCCTCATGTTAGCATATGGACTATTCAATTACAGGTAGAAAGCAATCAATACCTAGGATGGATTAAAGGTGCTTTCACATCCTATCCATCAGCCCATTTTCAGAACTAGTCTGGATACATGAAAACAACCATGACTGAATTTGTTTGTCATTCCTCATGCAAATCTATCCTGTGCTGCATTCATGGAATCCCTACTAAACTAATTATCTTTACCTTTGGGGAACTTTAGAGACCACCATGGTGAGATTCAGTTCCCGATTTCCCTCCAAAAAGGTTTAAGACAAAATTATTCACATCTACCACTAATTTCAAATAATGCAACTGATGCTAACTGAAATATAGCAAATTCAAAAAATATTATCTTATCATTTTAAACATTTCCTAGGATTGCATTTTTGAGAACCATAACAGCAAAATTAAAGGCTACTTTGTCACACTCACTGACAGGATTAATAGAAGACTTAATTATGTGAATTTGTTTTCCTTGTTATTGGTAATAGCTGTGCATGCTGTTTTCATTTTATTTTAAAATACTTTATAAGTACCAATGCTTATACATGGAAACTTAATCAGACAGTTTATATAATATATAAAAATGCATGTCATTTTTATGTATGACATGCATATGTAAAAATGCATAACTTTTTTCAAACTGTTTTAATTCTTTCTATTGTTCCTATTTATACAAGCAACGTTGAAACATTTATGTCAGTTCTAGTATGTGATTAGACAAAAATGCAGCTGCTTAGATCATGGTTACTGTGCATATAAAAACTACTAAGTTATTTGTTGGGTTGTATGGTCCTAGGGTGCTAGTTGGCTAGATTTAGTCGAACACTGGTTTAATGGTTTGGAGAAGAAACCAGAAGGGACCTTGTTATTCTTCAGAGACCTTTATTTGAACTATCTAGCAACCTGATTGGATGGATTTATGGCAGTTTGGTGAAAAGTGTTTTATTTTGCATAATTGCTTGTTTTGGAATCAAGGTTATGAGTTATTATTTTCTTTCTATTTTCATTCAACATAGCTTCGAATGTACATTCAGCATATCTTTATCCCACGTTTTGTGGTAAAACCATGAACTACCAGAGGCTTTATTGTTACATATTGTTACAAACCATATCACCCAGGTCTTGGTCAGCAACATAAACTTAATTGGATTGTTTTTAACACAGCAGTTTTTATAGCATGTGACACAGATGAATGCTTTTTTTTTTTTTTTTTTTTTTTTTTTTAAATAAAGGAGCTATCTGATATCTGACATTCAAAGGTCCCTGAGGAGCACATTTATCCACAGCTGTCTGCCTGTGGTTGGATCAAGAAGATGCATGTTAGCATCAGGTTTAAAAAGCCACACTGAGTCTGGTGGGATAAAGGCGTTAACCAGGAGGGCTCTGATAGGTGCTCTCCTTTTAGAAGAGAAGGAGGGGATTTTTGGCCTATAGTATTTAACAAGACGATGAAGTAAGGCAAGGGTGCCTTTTGAATTTAAAACCGATAATGGAAGAAGGAGGGAGAGAAAAGACAGAAGCTAAAAGGCGTGGCTTAGAAGGAGTAATGAAAGCAGAAGTAGCCTGAGGTGAAAGAATTAAAAATGAAAAGGTCCCCTCTATTAAACTTTCCTAAGCTCAATTACAGTGATAAAAGACTTCTATGATGAACCATTTGAACAAAGAACATTGAAACAGAACATCAAAGCAAAAGTACATTTTGCAGAATCTTGCCTGAACTCCGTAACACACTGAAAAACAGAATGTGAAGTCAGTCTGGTTTTCTCCTCCAAAAGTGATCTGTATTCCCCTGTAGTGTTTCTACAAAGTAGGCAGACTCCACTGAGGGCCGGCCAAAGGCTACTACCACTGCATTTTTCCCCTCACCCCTGTGAATCTGCTTTGTTGCTTCTTCTCTTGCCCTGCATTGGTGTCTTGTTTGGTGTGCTGAGTGTACAAAAGCACCAGAGAGGATTATGCTAAAGTCAGCCTCACCTGCACTGGCCTCTCTATCATTAGAACTGACTTCAGTAAGGCACCACTGAGGTCTACTGGGATGGTATACAAGCATGTTCTTTTCAAGAATTTGTGCAAAGGTATAAAGGTGTACTTGTATTTGTCCCCTATGATAAAATCAATACTTTTCTGTTTGAGAGTAAGCAATTCAGGAAAAAAAAAAAAGTTAAGCATGAGCAAGCACATATTGGTTTTGAACTGTGCTTTATGTCAGTTTTGATTTATAATGATAGATGTTTAAGAATTGTTTTTTGTTTTTTTTTACCACACTTTTCTCAACGTTAGGTTGCTCTAACACCAAGAAAAAGCATAGAAATGTTCTGTTAAAAGCTTTTAGAAATATAACATCTTATTAGAAACTCGGAGCTTGTATTTACAGAATCTCTGGTAATTGTAGGCCAATCCAGTTCAAATTAGATCAATTTAAGTATTTTAGATTTTGAACAAACAATAATAAAATAAAACACAAAATAATAATATCAATCCCTCTTTGTTTAGGAGTTAGTGGAAAGCTGCACATTGAATATTANCATTGAATATTAACTTTAGCTTATTTAGCTATTTGTTGTGTCCAACACAAACTGTTTACGGTGTTAGAAAAACACAGCAGCGGCCATACCTCACTTTGTCTTGACATACAATAAGCAATAGAAAACTCCTTTGGCAACGACTAATGGGTTTCCTGAGAGTTTGTTGTGTCCCCTCGGCTGTGCCGCGCTGGATCATAAGTTTTATTGTTTACTTCAAGGCAAGGCAATGCAAGACAAGTTCATTGTGCTTTGCATAACGAAAACATAAAAAAACAAGCAACAAACATTATATTTTCTCAAATGTAGAGTGACCAAACATCCTCTTTTCCCCGGACATGTCCATTTTTCATGTTTTGTTCGGGGCATCAGGGGCCTCTCTTTGATTGATGAAAATGTCCAGATTTTGATCGTTTTTCAGGGGACAAATAGCCATACTTAAATTTACTGGAGTAATAAGAAAAATACGAGACCCTTTTATAAATGTAACGTCCTCCTCAAGCTGCTACATGTGGGTGGTTCTTAATCCATTCATGGATTAAGCGTGCTGCACTACAGCGCTTTATAGGGCATTGCTGCTTATGTTTACAAAGCATAAGTGTAGCTCTATTTATGAACCAGAAAATAAATTCCCTCCATACCATCCTGGTCAGGACAAATGAGTGACAGTGTGCATTGTGCACATTACTGACATGTGTTTCTGTGTTTGACTAAGGTGCCAAAGATGCCTAAATCACATAAACACAATAACTATAAAAAGGACTATGGAAAGTGAGAGCTTATAAGAAGGTGATAATAAAAACTAAAGTCTATAATATATTTTTTTAAAGTGTCTCTTTGAGACTGCTTTTATTTTCATTGTTATATTAGACGTGATTTATGGTTTTGTGTAGTTTTTGTCCAGATTGATTTAAAAATTGACCTGTTATTCTACAGGTTAATTTTATAAACTACACTTGCTCAATCCTTGAATGGGTTAATAGTCACCTGTTGACACTGAAATGCAAGACTTGGTATCATCAGTATCGTTTTGGTAACCCAGGGGATCATAGTTATTAGATAAGAATGGCCCCAAGTTGGCACCGTGGGATGCCCTGCATGTAAATTTTTATCATTTCCAATATAAATTATGCATTGACAAGGTCCCTGTTTTATGGTAGGAATCAAACCAGTCAAGTACTGTACCAGAGTCCAACCCACCTCTGCAGTCACATAACTAGACTACAATGGTGAACAGTGTCAAATGTTCGCTATGCAGCACTATGGTTCAGCCTGTATTCATGTGGATGTCATTGAACGCTTTGACAAGAGAAGCCTCATAAGTGTGGTGAGCACAGACACAAGACTCAAAGACATAAAAGCAGGAAAAACACCTGATAAGAGTGATGAGTTTAGTATTTGAATATGATCAAACACAATTACAGGAAGAACGTTGTTAAAGAAAAATATGGGTGAAACTGTTGAGACAGCAGGAGGAGGCGCTTAATCTGTGTACAATATCAAATAATGCCACTGGGGATGAGTTAGTCAAATGATGGTAAGTTCTGGTTACAAATTCTGAATTACTGAATGTTTAGCTCTTTGATGATAGCTTTTTCTGAAAACTAGTTTTTTATATATTTGTAAAGTATTACAACCCACATCCAAGACATATCACATTTTTCATCAAATTATGTTTCAGAAATTGCTATAATTTTCTATCACAAGAGATACAGGAAAAAGTGTCAGAGTGACAACAGTTTGGTTTGGTTGTATTTAGCCTAGAATAACAGAACTGCACCTGCAGCAGAACATTGCCAATCAGTTGGAGGGAGTCTACTACATTTCCCTGGCTTACAAGAAAAACAACTCAACTATATCCAAATAACCAGATGGAACTGTGCTTTTTGTTCAAAAAAGCACAACTTTTTATTTTTTTTGCAAAGTTGCTACACATAAAATATCACACCATTCCTTGCCTACACTCCAGAAATTTTATTTATTTAGGAATGATTTCTTCTTAAAAAGTCTAATTTGAGGACCAACAACCATGCAACAGATTAAACGATGACCATTAAAAATAGTTTGACCCTCACTGTCCTTCAGGACTCTAGCATACCTTTTACATTGTCTCCATAATTCTTACATTGTAAAGTAACATATGCTACTACAGGTTCGCAATAGCTTTCTATTTACAGAGGCTGATTAAATAATGCATGAGATACTTCTGTGTGTACAGTGAACAGTGTGTCTCTTCTCCCATGCAGTCAGCACACCATCAGCACTTTGATTTAAACACCAATCTGAGTGAAACACAAATCATTTCCCTGTCTGGCTCAGACATGCTTGTCAGATTTTGTTGGGCTTTCTTATGCGAAAATTGCATCTCAGCATAACAAATAGGCCCACTGTGCTAATCTGTGATTCTGTGATTATTCATAGTTCACACACTTACACTATTATGCTGTGCGTCTGACTTTGTCCGTTCTTGTCTAAAGAAAACCACTTAAGGTGGATCAAAATAAAATTTTGGCACTCTGTTTTTATGTTACTCCAAAATGCGGAAAGGACTGTTAATGGAACGAGGCGCCAAACTGGCACAACATTGGCAGCACTGCACTCAATTGAGAAAACAAATTATTCATGTTAAGAGACTCAGTCAATGTGTATTTCCATTGCCTCTGCATTTTGATGGAAGGCAGAGAGTGTATCACGCATTCAAGTGTTTGAAAAGAGAACACACCGATGTGTCTTCATTCATAGACATAAAAAAGGAATTTCATCTATTTGGGCTTTTGGGTCTAAGAGTCAAAAGAGACATATACTTACAAAGACCCTCACACTATTTTGGCTGTCAGAGTGAACATACATATTTAAATGCTGATGTTACCTTTGCTTGTATTTCCATCACTTGATTTATATTATATACTGAGCAATTATATATTATAATGTATAATTACACTCAACATTGCCTCGATTGTGTTTGACTCTGCACAAAGCAAGCCTACGGGGAACAGTAAGAAGGCCTGCTTTCCAACTGAATTTCACATTATTACAGTTGTTTTAGTTCATCTCAGAAGGCAAATTATCCACATGTCCTTTGGCAAGACTTCTTTTTTTATATTAAAAAAAAAGATGTTGAGCTCCTCTCCCCTCCCTTAACCCCACTTTTCTACAGAACCTCTGGAGTTTTGAAAACGAGTTCTGTAATTGTCCTCACTCCCTCAGCCTTCATCTCGTGTCGACCCCTCACTCATGTATTCCCATACTCCATCTTTCTGTCACCCCAGCTCCCCTAAAGGAGGATCAAGAGAGAGGCCCCTTTCCAATTTCTCGCCGCCTCTAATAGGCACTTTTCTGTGTTACATGATCACCGGGTGTCAAGATTAAAGAATGGCTACTGCTTCCCAAGGCAGACATGGATGGGAGACAGAGAAAATAGCACTCCATAATTACTGATAAATCGAGCTCCCCCCCTCTTTCCACTTCGTCCCTATCCACCTGGCCCTGGTGTCAATGTGAGGGGCTGAGCAAGTTAAACTGAGGAAAAGGAGTTGACCACGCCAGGCACTTTTTGTACTGCTGATGTAGCAGTTAAGTTTCGGGCAATTCAGGGCCAATTGAGTGACTTGGAGCTTTTATTCACCCTCTGTTTGTTCCTTCTTTCAAGTGGAATATACAGTCCTAGACACAAGGAGCAGCTGTAGCCGGAGCACAAACGGCTCACAGCGCAGCAAAACTACATTCTGGGAAAATTTCTAGCAAAGACAGGGAGGCACTTTTTTCTTTCTTTGATCTCTTACAGGGTTATAACCTTTTGAGAAAGCGTAGCAAGCATCCCTGTCCACTAGATACCACACAAGTGCAATGTAAGAGACAGTGGTGGATTAAAAAGAAAGAGAGGGGGAGGGGAAGCAGCTGGAGGGGTCTCTTCTCTCCACCAGGCAATTGCAATAGGTTGCCAAGTGGCAGTCCACTGCCATTGTTCATTAATAATCCAAACAGCCACAGTGGAAAACAACATGATGTGAATTGAGTCCAACAGAGCATGAAAGAGTCTTCTGCAGGAACATGCGTTAGTTCTGTCGCCTCACAGGAAATAATCTGAATATTTAGTTCAGTCAGTGGGTGATAATGAAACCCTGGACATTACAATCACCCCCATTCCTTCTATAGAATGCTTCATCTTTTTGTGTAGATGGGCTCAACCCACCCCAACTAATGGGCCATGAGTATAAACTTTATTGTCCTGATAATGATAGAGAAAAGTCATTTCTCTTGATTTATAGCAAATGAAAGTGTGTCCCGGTTTACCATTATCTGCTTAGGAGGGGGATTATATTTGTTTTACTCCACTTCATCAGGAGCAAATGAGTACTAACAATTTCCAGAAAGTATCACGGTGGTGGTGCCATTAATGGCCATTTTGTCCAGACTCCCTGGTTCAACAAATTTAATGTGCTGTCTAAGGCCAGACAGATGTAGGCCCTCTATCTCTTAGAGAACAGATCAATAAATATTTTGTAGTGGCCTTTTTCAGATCGCACCACAGTCAGCTAGGTCCACACTTACAAAATAAACTGACAAAATAATTCTGACTTTATGCCCAACCAAATAGCAACATCTGCAATTGAAATTAGGTACACATACTAAGTGACACTGTATTTGAGAGGGAAAAAAATAATCGACTCTATCTACTCTATTTTACTGTTTGCTTGCTGGATGGCCCTAAATTGTTTAGAAGCATAAATTAATAAATTGTTTCCTGGTTAAAATGTGGCTACATTAATATAAAACTACAGCTGGATTGTAAATGTTTGCCTTGCTCTAACCTTCTTCATTACTATTGATTTTAAGCCATATAAAAATAAATTGTGTTGTAGATCTGAAAAAAAAGAGAAGAAAACTGCAGCTTTCCTCTAACATAAATCTTTGACTGCATAGCTTTAAGAAATTCTTGTTCATAAAACATATGGACAGAAAGGTTGAAACATAAATAAAAGCAAGAATTCTCTCTTTTAGCACTGCAAATGTGAAACATCTCCTATTGTTTATTTTTTATAAGTTTGTCTTTTGCTTTAAGCACTTCTTGTTATACCCAGACCTTCGGAGATTGTTCTGACAGTTGATCTAATCTTTTTTTCTCCACAATGTCCCTGCTGTTTAGGATTGATCTTAAATTACTAAGACAGCTGGTCCTCTCAGTAGACGAAAATAATATCGGTGCCAAATTCCTGAAAATGAAATTGACATTTTTCAAGGAGAATGTCCTCTACTGCATTTCTAAACTGCAATGGATCTGGAATTATAAAGAAATGAAAGCAAGTGTGGCCTTCATTGATATTCCATTTGGGTTATCATTATGAGCACAAAAAAGACTATGGGTTAATATGTGCCTTTCTGATCTCAGTTTAGTCAGTTTCTTGCTATTAACACCTGCTTTCGTTATTCACTTGCAATGTCAGCAGACAATGCAAGTGTAAATGGGTAGGCATAATTTTGAATATATAACTTTTTAATGCTTTTATTTAGCTAATAAGTATTTGTTAGTTGAAATGCTTTCGAATACATTTTGCTACAATCAGACAACAATAAGTAGAGGAGATTGGAAACATAAGGCAAGAGCAGAGGTATGACTTGTAACTCAGATCCTCAGTAAGAATCAAATGAGGAAATGACATGACTCTGTTCCAAGCACAGCCATTAGCTACAGACTGTACCTCAACCTGTCTTCACATTTGTTACCTGCTACTTTCATAGTCATTAAAGAGCATTAGATCAGCTCAGATGTACTTTCTCTGTTCTGCAAAGGGACTGTTGCTTTGAGCATAAATTTTCTGACTCTGTTCAAAGTGAAGTTTAAAGAACTTCAAGCCATCTACAGTGGAGGCTGTACTGCAAAATAGTTGCCTCTGGGTAGTCCCTTGTTTGTACATTTCAAAATGTGCATTACAAATGATAGACTATGGTTTGCATACAGTGCAATTTATTATTGTCTAAATCATAAACACAAAATGTAAAGATCACTAAAACGGAAGGCAATGAAAGCAGCATTTTATATTTCCGATGATGTTTTATTCATTTACATTTTTTTTAATATTCTTCGTCCTGAGGCTGAGCTAGTTTACATTCAGCAAGAACTTGAAGAATGTGAGATTAACTTACCTTTAAAACTCAAGTAGCCCTGGAAATGTAGCTACATTCAAAGAAGTAAAAAAGTTAAATATTAAAGTGCTTTTCCTTTTTTTATTTAAAAGTGTACAATGTTGTTGGACTTACAAGTAGACATGAAGCTGATCAAATAAAGAAAGAGAATGAAAGAAAGTTGAAAGTATATGACTACACAGCAGAAGCTCTGAAAGTCCTAAAGGCTTTGAATGCAATGCCCTGCAATCACAGGTATAGAAAAATCTCTGGTCAATCAATGTTTCTCAAGCGACATATGACAGGATGTGGCGCTTAAGTAGACAAGCTCACATACAAGGAATGCTAATGGGCTCCTGGTTCACCCACTGGGACATGCCGGACTGGCATTAGTGAACATGAGGCATCTATGTTTAGAATTCTAATTAATATACATGTCTGCTGTTGTGGCAGATTTTCAGCCTGAGCCATTTAAAATATGCTCTATGTGCAAGAGACACACACGGATATAGACACAGGCAAGGTCAGGTACATAAAAAGGGAAAAAAAAAAAAATCTATAGGTGGGTACTTTTGTGAAAGTGCTGTGTCAGGTCATTTCATGTGCTACTTTTGGAGTCACAAGCGCAACGCCTTTAACAGCACCAAAGCTGTTGAGGTATAAGTATGCAGTGCTAATCAGGCACATTTCCCACAAATTATGCCTCATTTTGCTTAGCTGGTTAGATCTGTGGCAGAAGACACTGCTGCTCTGACAAAGCGTTTCTTTAACAGATCAGGAAAAGAAACAAAACAATTGTTTCTGCAGTGAAACATCCAAAGCATCGTCTGCCAGTTACTTTTATTCAAATAGACAATAACAAATGATTAATATAAGGTTAAATATTAAAAACATATTACTCATTCATTGCTTTGAAGCTCTTCTTCTCTTAGCTTGTCAGTTATATTTATCACTAACTTCTAATTTTCCAAGACATTTAGTCATAGAAATGGAAAAGCTGCTTCTTCCTTACTGTTTTTTTTTTCGTACTACACTTCATCCTCAACTTGTGCAGATTTAAGGTCTTATCTCTGGGATTACTGAAGTCTTTGGAAAAGGAATCAGCTTTCCTTCGTGTAAATAACTCTCCTGTTGACATGGTTATGTAATGCTACAAATGTTATAAATGCCAGAATAACAAGAAAAGGTAGCTCGAGCAGCACAGCATTCCCAGTAGTGTTTTATAAGTACTGAGCAAAAAGAAAAAATAACACAAAACATTGCTAGAGCTGCTGTAATTGAACTTAAAATGTTAATGAATCAAAGTAGTACTTTTAAGAGTTTTTTATCTAGATTATAACCTTCGCTGAAGAACGGACGATAATATATAGCATGTTTTGAAGGATAAACTATTTGGCCAATTTTGTGAAGGAGACAGCCAGATGACCAACCTGACAAAGCGAGGACGTTTAAAAATGCCAGAAAAATGGAGGCCGGGCAGTGAAGCAGTGGCAGAGCGCAGCTTTGTCCTGGTCTGCAGAAAAAAAAAAAAAAAAAACTACACTTTTTTTTTTTTTCACTGCTAATGTTTGTCCCTTTTGTAACATTATGGGTAACTTATACCTGAAAGCACACAAGCAACATGTACACCCACAAACTGACTTAAAGATGTAGCTGGACTTACTGGCATTGCTACATGTTAACGCCTATAAATAAATTTACATCTACACTCATCCTAAATTATCTAAAAAGCCAAGGAAAACTTTTTTTAGGGGATGAATGTGTCCTTGACACCATATTGAAGCTTTTTCTGGAATCTGCAGTATTATTTCAACTCCAGTCTGAATCTGATCAGTCGTTTGCAGCTTTGCCAATTGCTACTGCCCTAAACAGCAATATAGGTCACTAATGTTGTGAGCCCCTGGCATCGACCAACAGTCCTCTGAGTCACCCGCATCACATCGGCCATGGGTCAGTTTATGCCTCCAAACTTGCTAAAAAATAGCTTCTAAGCTGCTTAATATTTCAAAATTAGAGCATACTGTATGTGATAAAATAGCCCACTTCACATTTTCATCCAAGCGGTATATAATAAATCCCAAATGATCTGAAATACTACAGGAAAAAGTTGCTTTATTATTAAGAAATAATTAGGGGCACCAAATATGTTCCAGTAGCAAGTACTCCACACTTCTTAGTCATCACAGGGAAGCCTGGACAGAGTAATATTTTCTCTGCGAGAGTCCTAATTAAAAATGTTCAGACAGATTATCTCCCCATGATTTTTCACATTTTAAAGATTCCAATTTCTATAAAGACAGTTAAGTGAAAATAATAAAAAAAAAATACTCTTCTTGACTTGTGAAAATGTGAGAGGAAAATTTGCCAATTGTACTAATGAGTTGATTATGACCCCACTCCATGCTATACTGAAGTCTTATCCTTCCTTCAACAACTTTGTTGGCTCAATACATTTGCGGAGGGGAAATTAGTTGTTCTGTAGGACTTATAAATTTATGTATTTTCTTTGTATGAGTTCACAATCAGTGGCATTTTAAAGAAAGTGCTACTTGTTTACCTGACAGCTAGAAAACCAAGATAAATTCAGATTGTCTCTACTGAATATTAGAAAGTGAAAATTAACTTTTGACATCCTTTTTTATGTAAATAAAAACTTAAAAATACATATTACTCATTTATATTATTTCATCATCTTCTTAATATAATGCCTAATTTCGGAAGCCTTTGAGGTTTAATTAAAAATAATTTTAAATCTATTGCTGCTACAGGTGTCAATTTTCACTGAAGAAAATACTTTCATATTAAAACTTAGCATTTCCATTTCCCAAATTTTCCTTAAGTGTCCAGTCAATTAATTTTTATTACTAGTTAGTCATAAACTCAGTCTTGAGTTTGTTGTTAAACAAGTGCAGCTTATGCTGCTTTTCAATGTTTTTTTTTTTTTTCTTGTTACATCTGGAATCAGTGACTTTCACAGAGAAGAGGAAAACTGAGACTGCTGGTAATTCTTTCTGCCTCATTACCATAGAACCTCTCTCACATTATAAAGTTCAGTCATCTGACACATTTTTAATATCAGGATAATAATAAATGCACCTTTAGCAACAACCTAATTATGTTGTACTTGTCACATATTAATATATTGATAGAGAGCTCTTAAAAAAATACCAAGATAAAATTTTTGCTGGCACAGTTTTGTTGAAACATGTGGGTTACACACATCAAGGAAAAAGCTTTAAACAAGTAATAAATATACTTATTCTGTACTAGAAAGAAAATCAGACTTTAAAAACATTAAATATCAAAGTTGAACTTCACTGTCAATAGTGAAGAGCTTTCTTTTTTGTATGCAGTATGTCAAAAGCAACTTGTATAAGAGAAGATAAACATTTTTATTGATGTAGTAAGCAAGAGAAGCAAAGAAGAGGAAAACAAGATACGGCCCTGTCTATAATTGTCCACCAGGGCAGACCCCGGAACATCAAGACATCATACTCCCTGTTGTAAAGCGAGGTGAAATTATTCCAATAAGTGCATAACTAGTGCTGTCACTAAGCCAGCAAAACCAAGGAGGTGTCAGGCAAGATAAATGACTGTAGTTACTTCTGTGTTGTGAGCGTTATCATATTTGAGCACTAATGACTTGAGTTTCCTGGCAGTACATAATAGGTCCGGGAGGCAGAGGCTCAGTTTAGTGTCAGTTTTCAGTCCAGTGTCTCCATACCTGGCAAGTATCAAGAGTTGGGTAAAGATATGTGAGTGCGTTTCCCTAATGTAAGTCTCCCAAAAGCACAAAAGATTGAAATACAAGAAAGACCTTTTGATTTATTTATTTATTTTAATATACCGTGTGAAGCACAGGTGAGCACAAATCTTAAGAAGGCATACTAAAAGTAACCAACAACTACCTTAGCATATTTTATTGCATTTTCTTAAGACTTTTCAGTACTTCTTTTCTGTCAGACTTTAAGATATAACAGTTTAAATATATTGTCTAAAAATGAACATGCATTCCAGTCAGAATAAGGAGATTTGTTTAGCTCCAACTGCTTGGATTGGTTCATTCACAAATATTCAAACTGAAAGCAGCTGGTGTAAATGAAAAAAAGGACATGGTGAAGAACTAGAGATATAAAATTTTCAAGCTGTTGATATTATACAGTTATAATTGTTGTGATTTTTTAGCCTGTTTTAAGTATGCATGAAGCTTCACACATACTTTGGCTTTGCAAAGCACTTAATTGGCTTATTCCTTAATAACAAAAACATGGCTGCCTTTTAAAATGGATATTTTAAAAGGCAGCCATGCCTTTTAAAGTAGAAAATCCTATTCAAATGAGGATTTTCTTTGGATCTGCAAAGAAAAATAAAACACAGACTTTCCTTGAAATTTGCCAAATTATCTAACATGGGTAAAATCTTGTGTTGACCAAACATTTAATTATTCACTTGTGCTCATTTTATAAAGGCATTTATACATTTTTTTTATTAACAATACAAAGCACTGTTTGACCCATGTGATTTCATACAACTGTCAGCTGTAGCACACAGGTCAAATGGTATCCAAAGGAGGTCAACTAAATCAGTTGCCTTTCTAAAATATCATGGACATGCCGCTATTGGAGAGTTTATGTCAGGTGTCATAGTTTGTTTCTAATAAAAAACAGATATCTTTCCAAAACTCTTGGGGAGTAGCCTGCTGGCCACCACAGCTGCATCCGGCACCCAATGAAAAACAACGACGCACCAACACAAGAATACTAAGATAGACGGAGAGAGACAGAGAGAGAGGTCGACATCGGTGCTAGACATGTCTTGTTACCAACCATTTTAAAGTTTGTTTACACTGTTGTTTGAAAAAAAATGGAAGATTGAAAAGACAGCATGTGCAGAATACTTATCAAGACTTTCAAAGGAATAAAACCTCCTTGAATTTTTCCATACTTCACCATTATATAACCACAAATATCAGTGAATATTGAGGAAAATCTCACATGAGCTGAGAGTCTCTGCAGCTCTTGCACTTATACTGAGATTAAATCGAGTCTGTGTGGAGTTACAAATTAGGTAACTTTAGAAGGTAATTGATTGCACTGGATTTTACTTTCAGGTATCAGAGTAAAGGCATCAGAAAATACATTTGTGCCACTCTTTTCTGAATTACATTTGTAAAACATTTAAAACCATGTGTCCTTTTCCTCCCACATGACGACTATAAGTTACCATGTCTGAGTCTCCAATCACAATCATTGCATGAGAGAAAATGTGGAAAAGTTTTTAGTTGCACGATACTTTTGCAATACACTGCAAGTAAAATTCTGCTGTAGTGTAGTTATTTTTCACAGCAACATGGTTTGAAAGCATTTTCTCTGTGAAAGAATTTGGAAGGACTACTGCTGCTGCATGCTCCCGCCTCAGCCTCTGGTCAACATGGGGTCATCTAAAGCCATGACACAAATATAGCTTTAAGCTACTGCTGGCATTTTCATTTTGGAAATGTGATTTAGACAGCTTTCCTTTTGGGAGTGATTACACATTGCCAGCACTTTACCATTGGAAAGGCCACCAAATTGAATGAAGCATGCCGGATAAGGCAGCCTTTCTTCTGAAATTTCAGCTGCCAGAAGGTTTTGTTTACTTATTTATTTTTATATATTTTGCACTGCATATGTGGAAAACAGGGCAGGACAAGAGAAAATTGACCTGCACTCACAAATATTAGAATTTCAAACACTGGCTTAACATTTGTATTTAAACTCAAACAAATGCCCCCTGCTTTAAAGTTGCATTTTAGGTCACACTTGCTCATATTAATGCAGCTCTCCTAAGAGGAAAATGTCAGATAGAAATTGCAGCAATTGCAGATAAAGCTTCCGGGCTTATTTCAAACAAAAGCTGGTTCTCTAATTTCATAGAGTTGCTATCAGTATCATACAGAGTTATCTTACCCCTGGCCACATAATGACAGACGGTGTAAAAGTGCAGGAGCTCCCCTCGCAGTTAGCGGGCGGAACAGCAATCAGAGCAAGTTGATGGAACGGCAACTTTGTCTCACTGATGAGAGGCTCACGCGCACAAGGCAACAACAACAAATTCGTGTACGTGCTCTAAAGCTCAGGACAGGCCAGAACTGACAAAGAGGCAGAGATTTAACTTAATTTCAAGCTTTAAATACCAAATAAGATGGAGGTTGCAGATGAATAATAATGACATGACTTCCATTGATTTTTTTATTTTTTTTAAAACACAAGATGTTAGCCTTAGGTGATGGAGAGCGCAGTTTCTTGAGTGAAGTGATCAACATGGACGGCAAAAGCCACTATAGAGTGCATTCGGGATATGATTGCACGGAAACGGTGTTGCCGACTGCTCAGTGATCCGCAGGCCCGGTCAAACACCTCCATTCACAATGTTACCGTTGTAATTTTCGTCTACAGAAGCGACATTGCATGCAAGCCTTAAACATGAGATCACTCCACCATGCCCTTTTATAACGGCGATTTCGCAGCATCACCTCCACGAGATGCTGCCCCGCAACATCGCAGCGGAGAGCGCATGTAATTTGCAAGACAAACTCATTTGCATAAGGTTCGGAGATGAGTGCTTTATAAGAGTGTGAGACTTGTCTACGTTGTATTATTTACCCGATGGATATTCGTCGACATTCTGCCCGGGCGGAGCTTGGCGGGACTTGTAGGGCGAATATTTAAAGGTAGCTTCACCAAGAGGGAGACAGGAAGAAAAAAAAAAAAAAAAAGAGAAAAGAAAATTTCCTCCATCCTGTAAAAGGACACCACCGACAACCCCAGTAACATGCTGACCACGCAACATCGCCATAATTGTGCCACAGTGTAGCCCTGCCTACCCAACCACAACCTCGTGGTCAGACGATGTGCAGAAAATATATGTATAAAAATGACGCCGTTGTGTTATGCGAGAGGTCCAAGTCGGAAGAACCGCACTTACCTAAAACTGACTCTCCCCTCTTTGCTGTATTTGTGCTCCAAGATTTCTTAGTTCTCTAGCCAACAACTTCTGCTGGAGCATATGTATCCAGGGCTCATGCTGGTGGCTCAGTCGGTGATGTTGGATTGCGGATGATTTGGCAATCCTTCTCATGCTCAAGAGGAAAAAATCCGTCGTTTCTGCGTGGTCTCTGGCATTGGCGCGCTGAATGTATAAAAGTACTGAAGTCCGTCGGGAGGGCAAGGGGGGAAAAAGGGAGCTGGAGTAGTGATATTTATGTCGACGTGTTTGAAACTGTTCTGTTCTCTCTTCTCTTTTTTTTTTTTTTTTTTCTCAACGTAGGAGCCGTTTGCGGGCGGAGAGGTGTGGGATGGATATCTAGAGAGGGAGGCTGGGATTCACAGACTGAGGGCGAGAAAGGGGAGGTACAAAGAAGCCAGTATGGTATTGTAGAGGACGGTCATGGCAGACAGCAAGGGGTGGGTCCGGACTCTGTCAGGCAGAGGGGCAATGGTTCTGAAGGTTGATGCGTCGTGACTTGTTATTAAAAAATAGTAAACATTACGAAATGACACGTAATAGATAGTTTAGTCATAAAAAAAACAATTGTGTGAAATTAAAGCTTATTAAAGTTAGGGAATTTTCAGTAAATTTGAAGCTTGAATAAAGTAAAAAGTTATGAATTTCTAAAAGAAAAACTCTCAGTGCACATAAAAGAAAAAGATAGTCACTAAATACAGTTTCAAAATGTAATTTCTATACTTAAAAATATTATTAAAATTGAGATTTTAGGACATTTCTCAAAAAAGCAAAAGCGTAGCTCTCCGTGGTGCTGAAATAAACTGTCATTGACATTAAGCTGCTCTGTGCGATTTCAGGACTCAGACTGACATTGAGCTGTCCATTGTGCTGAATTTTCAGTCTGAGATTTTTTTTTTCAGATCCAGCTATCTACACACAGTGACCACAGTGTTGAAATCTACTTACCCTGTAAATATCACGCCGATGGTGATATTTAGGTATATACACTAAAAAGTTATAACAGCTGAATAAGTGGTTATGTCTTGTCTACGGCACCTTCATTTAAATTGTGGTAGTAACACTGCAAAATGTAAAATAAATAAATAAATAAAATGGAAGAGGTATTAATAATTTTGCAAAACACTATGAATATGAACCAGCACAATTATCATTCTGTCTGAATTCCACCCTAATTTTTGATGTAAAATCAATTCAAGTGTAATATTTTGTCATCAATCCACCCTGAGAAAAGAACAGTTTAAAAGAGACCATATAATTTTACCAAAGCGTATCCCACATAAATAGCATATGGAAATTTAATGTGTGTAAACTCCCTCTCCAAGCAGAAGAAACCACCACAAAAGTTACAGACACTATTTCCAAGGTATTCAGAAGTTTGATATATGACTTGAGTCGCTCTGTTTTAGCAATTAGTTTGTGTGCATGTGTGTATATGTATTAAATAACTAATATCAACCATTATATTGGTTATTTCCAGTATTTAGAGGCAAAACCTAATTATGTATGCAGAAGGAGGCAGTTTTGACATCGAAGCATTCATTCCCAGACGAATTTGCAACTCACTAGCTGTTCAATGGTCCACATGCAGTCAAGTGCTTGACACATCTAGACATACCAATGGCCAAAGAACATGTTGTGAGCAACATTGCATAGAACTCAATGAGGCTAAATGGATAAATGGTGCCATTACAGTCATTTGCCTGAAAGTGGTGGTGACACGTAACAAGTTTCTTCTGAAGCCAAGAAAATTAAACATTACAGGGATCACTGAATTTGCTGCATTTAATAATTCTATTAGTTGTAACTTTTACTTTGAAATCATCCTTTTCGTTCATTGAAATACTGTCCATGTGGAATTTTTCTTTCATGACACATTGTTATTATTATTAATTTTTTTAATTGTTATTATTATTAGTAGTAGTATTAGTATTATTAATAATGTTATTAGTATATTATTATTATTATTATTATTATTATTATTATTATTATTATTATTATTATTATTATTAAGCAAATACAGTAATGCAAATCAGAGAATATAGCTTATTTTTATAAGTGTTGCTGGTACAGCAGCTCAAAGGGTATAAATTTAGTGATATGTAGGTGTTTTGATCAAGATGACCATGGTGACTCATGGGTGATTCTGTTTCACTAGGCATATATTAATAAGAGTAGGCTACTTTATGTATTCATATCCTTGAGTGACAATTGTGTGTTGGAGGACGCATGATCCACAGCTCTCTCTGGTCTAAAATGTTTTATGTTTTAATGTTTTAGGAATGGAAAAAAGTAACAAACCATTGATCCACTGTTTTCTCATCACCAACTATAATTGAATCACTATGTATTTCTCTGTAGTAGAGAGAAATACTCGCAACCTTCAATGCAACAACTCATTGCGTTCTCTTGTTTTGTAGTTCTGGCTGCAAAAGTTGCCTCACTTTAGGACTCCTTAATTGCAAAATTCTGGTGATTGGGATTGCTAAAATTAGTTTATGTTAATAATATTATTTTTTAAATGTATTCAATTTTATTTTTGTAAACATGAGACTTGAAGCTTTAAGATGGAAAACCACCTATTTAATCTAAATAGCCTGACTTTTAAGAAAACCAAACACCTTCTGCACAGCTACCAACCACATATTACGGGCTCAAGATCTTTCATTCTTTTTGTTTGTGCTTCCTCCTTGTTCTCGATGAAGCAGAACCTGTAGGCAAACACACTTCTTGGACATTCGGCAAGGTGGGAGCAGAAGACAAAATGAGGTGTTCTCTTGTTCTGACTCGACATTGCTATCAGACTAATAAATTTGAGGACCGTTTGCCTCAGGCTGTGCCAGCAGACCAGAATCACTGATATATATGAGACCCTTTTAGGTGAAGTTGGAAAAAGACTTAAATCAAACAGGAGCTCAGCAAAAATTAAGGCTTGTTTTCAACTACATTTTCTGATATCAGGCGGACATTTGTAATATTAATTTCTTGCTTTCTATTTCTTCTTGATTGGTGTAGTGAATTTAATTTCCTTTCTAATGATGAATTGGTGATGTGGTATTACTCACATTCTCTTTGTATTATTTACTTTCCCTGTCCTCTAAAATGCAGACCTCAAGTCAATATTGTTTGGAAGTTATAGTAAATTTAATAGAATGCTATACAGATACAAATATTAAATAAAGAATATATATTGAACATTCAATTACACAGCTTGAATGTTAAGTAATTCAAGTGTTGAATTACTTAACATTTTTATTTTGCTTTGATAGAATGAATCTTTATTAAATGCTATGTGATGGGACTTCAACTACCGGTAAATGACTTTTATGACCCATAAAAGTGGGTCATAGTTGTGATCTATTCCTTTATGCAAATGTTCTAAGATAGTAAGAATCACAACATTTTTCTTGATTAAAATTTCAAAAGAAGTGAAATAAATGATAATTCCGATATTTAAATGTGACACTTCAATCAAATTGAGTAATGTACAGTTGATCTGAGCTATTCAATTGCCTCTCTAACTATATATTAAGAACAGTTATCTGGTCTGGAAGCAAACATCTGCCCTTTACTCTAGTCCTGTATTTTGTTCCATCCATTCTTCTATCAATTTTAACAACTTCCCTGTCTTACATCTGAAAAGTAAACTACCGTAATGCTATAATACTTTATTGTTGGTAATGCTTCCATGCAAACTTGACCTATGTGGAAGTCACTGTATGAGCATTAGAACAATCAGTCTGGGACATAAGCTGTACATTGTATGGTACTCTAAAACCACACAATTTTCTTGGACTTTCATTGTTAATTATGTAATGTTAGGAATATAATGGTGAAACTATTGCAGCCTCTAACACTGTCTGTTAACTGAAATATACATAGAAGGTTAAATACTACCTACAATAACTACTGAAACATGTCAAAACTTTTGAAACTTATATATGGACAAAACTGTTACAAAAAATTATCTTTGACCAGCTGTCACTTTATTTGGCAGGATTTAAAGCTACTAAGCCAAGTGTTGAATTACTTAAGGGTAAAATAGGGGATGGTGGTTAAAGACAGTCAAGCGATCATAGCCAGTAAATGACTGAACAAGCCAGCACTCCTGTCATTACAGAGATCGATAAGGCAGAACCCCCAGGAGCAAACTATGTTCAAACATGAGGGTGACGTCATGACCACTGCTTGGAAGGTGAATGTCTGAAGCAAGGTGGTTACATAAAAAATGGACAAAGCACCTGCGCCCAGCATGTCAAATTAGGAGTTACCATCAAAGCATCCATCTTCCACATTTGACAGGATCATACTCTTGGGAAGAGCTGCTGCAAGTAAATACATTTAATACTTACCAGAAAGCCACTTTGATCAGCATGCTGTAAGTCAACTCTGTGCCACTTGAATAGCAGAGGAAGAAAGCTCGTTTGTTGAATTATTATTTTCTTGTCTTCAGCACACACAAGAAGGATGAGGTCTGATGGGATGTAGAGCGACGGTTTTGCGACAAACCTGTGCAATGTGATTCCACAAAATGCTGACACCACTGTCCTCTCACCACTCAGTGCTAACAGTGGGTGGGTGAAAAGAAGAGCAATGACTTCTGGAGGCCTGACATGTTGGTGTGCAATACCATTTGGCAAAATTCACCTTCAAGCTGTATGCCCCAGGATTCAGGACTAAAGAAGACTCTAATGTCTGTGTCAGCAGTGTGGGTGGTGACAGTGATAGGGAAGGAGCCGCTAACTGAGTGGATAATTTAATTTGGACTGCTCTTTCCATTTCTTTTGGAAAATCAGGCTATCTGAAAACAAAAGTTTCTTTTTTTGGATGTTTGCTTAGTTTGCCTTATGGTGACTGACCGTCTTCAGTTCTTAACTCACAAAGAAAATGTAGGACCTTCAGATTAGCAAGGAAAAATGTATTGAATCCCCAAGAGATGAGCTGTGCGTGTCACAAAATGTTTTTTGGAACATTAAGATCCAGTTTAAACGTGAAGTGTATATACACAAAATAAAAAAATAAAACATACATCGGTTTCCCTCACAGTTTGAACTTAAATCAGACCAAATTCATTTTGTGTTAATCAGTAGGATTTACCAATTTTTCTATCGGCTAATACCCACAACAAGGAGGGAAAGAATAGATAAGAAATGTATTTATTTATTTTCAAAATCAAAGGTTTAAATACAGAATGATTACGATCTCTTTAAACAAGTACAGAAAGCCCAGATGACGCTGTAATGGCTTTGGAAATGTCTTAAGTGATGGATTTGGGTTGATTGGAGGCACACCTGTGGGTGTATTTTACAGCTACACCTTGAATACACTGTTTTCTTGTTTGACTGTCCTGACCAGAAAAGCCAAAAGATGTCTGCTAAGGTATCAAAAAGATAAGACAATTATGTTTAATCCTTGGGAATAATTTCCAGGTGCTTGACGGTGCCACGTTCATCTGTTCAAGCTCAATACTCAGGGACAGAAATGAGGAGAGTGTCCAACCACAATACTGCCCAGGAAAGAGACGAGTTCTACGTATGTCTAAGAGATTAACATGATTTTGTCTGAAATGTGCAAATCGACCCCAGAGCAAAAGCCACATACCTTGAGAAGAAGCTGTATGAAGTTGATAAAACAGTATCATTATCTACAGTGAAATAAGTGAAATATATCCTTTACTGACATGAGTTCAAAGGCATTTCAGCGAGGAGGAAACCATTACTCCAAATGAATCATAAAAAATTTGATTGTAGTTTGCAAAAACACAGAAAAAAATCCTTTCATCTATGGAGATGTCCTGTAGCCTAATGTAATGAAAGTGAAACTGTTTGACCATAATGACCACTGCTACATTTGAAGAAATTACATTTGACAGCTGTAAGCCTGCGAACACCATCCCCACTGTGAAGCTTAGGGGTAGCAGTATCATGTTGTGGATCTGTTTTGCTGCAAGATAAGATGAGATAAAGTAAGGTATTCCTTCATTAGTCCCACAAGCGAGGAATTTAATATGAGGGGCCGTTTAGGACAAAATTTACGTTTTGTCTCTCACACACTACCAAAACCTCTCGTATACTCCAAAAAATAGCCACGCACACTCTAAAAATTACGTTGTCTCTCACACACTACCAAAACCTCTCGCATACTACAAAAAATAGCCACGCACACTCTAAAAATTACGTTGTCTCTCACACACTACCAAAACCTCTCGCATACTCCAAAAAATAGCCACGCACACTCCAAAAAATTACGTTGTCTCTCACACACTACCAAAACCTCTCGCATACTCCAAAAAATAGCCACGCACACTCTAAAAATACTCATGCACATTCAAAAAATACTCAAATTGCGTATACACACACTACTAAAATGTCACACACACACAAACGTTAACTTTCTCGCTCACATACACTACTATCAGCTCGCTCACATACACACAAACGTTAACTTTCTCGCTCACATACACTGCTAACAGCTCGCTCACATACACTGTACTACCAGCTCACACATACACACAAACGTTAACTATGTCGTTCACATACACTGCTAACAGCTCGCACACACACACAGATGTTTATCTCTCACATACACAAGACTAAAGTTGAACACACNCAGCTCGCACACACACACAGACGTTTATCTCTCACATACACAAGACTAAAGTTGAACACACACACAGTACTAAGACTTGTTTTATGTATGTGTGAGAGCGAGACTTTTTTTGAATGCGTGAGAGCGAGACTTTTTTTGAATGCGTGAGAGCGAGACTTTTTTTGAATGTGTGAGAGCGAGACTTTTTTTGAATGTGTGAGAGCGAGACGTTTTTTGAATGTGTGAGAATTGTCACGGAAGAGGCGGGGCATAATNATATATATAGAACGTTTAACTTTCTTGTAGATTAAATGTGCTATAGAAATAAATGAATCTGATTGATTGATTAAAAACAGCAACATTGCTGTAGTACAATCTGTCCCCTGGGTGCCAGTATTACAGGAATTATTAACCGGCGCCAACTAGTGCCGAGCACATTTAATGTGTGTATGTGAGCGAGCTGATAGTAGTGTATGTGAGCGAGAAAGTTAACGTTTGTGTGTGACATTTTAGTAGTGTGTGTATACGCAATTTGAGTATTTTTTGAATGTGCGTGAGTATTTTTTGAGTGTGCGTGGCTGTTTTTTGGAGTATGCGAGAGGTTTTGGTAGTGTGTGAGAGACAAAACGTAAATTTTGTCCTAAACGGCCCCTCATAGTATCAGGTGGATGTGCAAACCTTCACATAATCTATCTGTAGCTGTCAAAATGTTATTTTGAGACAAGCTGAGGACACTGTGATATTTGGACAGTCAAACTCTATTGGTTCATATACAGTTTTACTCTCAAAACATGTATTTGTTCCTAAAGAGTCACTTTCAGCTAATAATAAATAAAGCATGGAAGTGTTGTCACACCTGTATTTGGGACTGTGTTGATACACAATCACTAACTCAAGATGAATCCTATTAGTTCCAGGAGTAAACAGGGTTTCAGGCTGAATCTGTCCATTCTTATAAAAAGCTTGTTTTAGTTTCCTGTAACTGTTCTTTCAATTAAAATTAAAATACATAGAAAACATACACCGTGTTCCAAATTATTGTGCAAGTGATATTTTCTCAGATTTTCTTAAATGGTCAATGCAAATGATGGTCAGTATAATTTTCAAGTCATG
>CAEGAG010034109.1:0-55891 GCA_903067065.1 Brachyrhaphis terrabensis
CGCAAGTTTAATGTAACGTAACACGTCTCAGTGCTCAGGAGGAAGATGAAGACGGCTCTCACCGGTATGTTTTTTTTACCAGCCCTGTTAGTGCTATGCTACCGTGTTGCTGCTGTGTTACTGCCGCGTCACAGGCACTGTTTGGAAAGAAAAGCTAAGGTATATTATTAAAACTTTGAAAACTCTTTCTGTGTACCGTCTGTATGTAGCCACATGCGGCTTATAGGCAGGTGCGGCTTATGTATGCACAAAATGTGTTTTGTTTTTTCTTTGCAAATGTACTGGGTGCGGCTTATAATCAGGTGCGCTCTATAGTCCGGAAAATACGGTGATCAGATTTTTTATTTACTGATATTTATTGATTTACAGAGCAAATGGTATGATTAGAAATGTTGTTTTTGTCATTTTCTCTGCTGTCAGTTTTGTTTTTTATTCACCATCAATAATTCAGATTTATTGTGGCAGAATAAGAAAATTTTTACGATAAAACGATGCGATATATTCCCACCCCTACACAGGAGTCACCAAAGCCTTACCTTTGAGGGAAAGGAAGTGCCACCACTCTTTCTAGAACAAAAAAACTACAAATTTCCAAAGAATCAGTTCTTCTGAGGCTGTGAACACTCAGATTATATAACACTGTGCTTTAACTGAGCCATAAGAGGAATAAATCCCGGTCAACGAGATCCAAACAACTCGGCCCAGTATGTGGCGACCTCTAAGGGTCATGAGACCCGGCAGCAGTCTGAGAGATTTGCTGCCGGTCCGTATCTGTATTCTGTTTGTTGCCAGAGACAGTAAACGTTTATGAGGTTCATATTTTCATCTGAAACTGGTCCCAGTTCAGGGAATCAGGAACGTCGTTGGCTGAACTTCAGCACTTGGTAAACCTGGAAATCTGAGTTGAGGATCCTCCCAGAGGGAAGCGATCTGCTGTTTGTGTTTGTGAAGCTGGCAGAGCAGCAGATGGTGTAAAATGAATTTATTGCTCTGACTTTGACCCGGTCACTCCTGCGGATTCATAGAAACTGGGATGGTGATCAGCGGCATGTTAATGGTTCTCCTGACACCATTGGGAGGACAAACAGGAAGTCAGACCGCAGCGTTCTGTAGTTCTGGTACAAGTGGTGGTACTCAAGGAGAATATAAAGCTTAGTTACGCCCAAACAGCCAAATGAGGCATAACATTATGACCACTGACGCCTGCTAGTCGGTGGGATATTTATGCTTTCTTTAACAGATTAGAATAGGTCTCTAACATAAACATGTTAATAAAATTTTTTGCGCAAAATAATCCTTACATAATAAGATTTTAGTCTGGTCAGTTCTGCTTATTTTGTTTTAGGTTGTCTTGTCACTTTAAACCTAAAGCCATACCCCGCAACTCAGCATTTACACTCACATGTGAAAATGGCTGCCAACTCATGCGCAATAATACAACCGTACATCTTTGAAAAGCATTAGTAGAACCTCCAGCACAACCAACAAGAATGCAGCAAGTGGTTGCTGGATGAAAAGTCAACAGCAAAACACTTGTCTTTTCTGTACAGCGCATTACAATGCCCAAGTCTGTGCTATTTGATTGAAATTTTTTTTGTGCTCATTTATAGGTTATTTATTGAAGAATATATTGCATGTGATTGCTTGTTATTTATTTATTTGTTTATATCTAGTCATTTTAAACTATTCACTCTTCATTATTCACTCTTAGGTATATATATATATATTACAAACTTTGTATTTATTGCCTAAGATGGAGTAGTTTTCAACAAATAAGCAATTTCCCCTTGGGGATCAATAAAATATATTCTATTCTATTCCATACAGCAGTTAAACCAGTTGACCAGACTTCTGGAACTCTGCTGGGGTTGCTAGGTAACGGGCTGGACCTTAGAGGGGTTGCTAGGTGACTGCTGATTTGTGACGTTACATTCCGCAGGATTTTTGAAACGGCTCATTTGAGAGACACCAAAAGACATTAAATTATTTCCAAAACCCAACTGGGTGGTTTTTTAAGCTGCTTTTAGAAACAGTAGAGGAATAAACTAATTAAAATTTTGCATTTAAGATAAAAAAAAAAAACTTTATCTCCTCAAGTGGTATAGCTTTAGCTTCACCAGGTTCAAATTCATTAGAGAAATACTATGTTGTTTGTTTTCTTATTTTAAAAAGGAATTCAATTACTGATTTTTATTTTATTTTTTTTGCATTTTTTAATAAATTTATAAAATATGAAAAGGCTTAAGTGATTAAATAAAAAATCTGTGGAATGTTCCAAGTTTTTTTTTTTATCTGATTAATCAATTAAGTGTCAGAATAATAGCTCGAACGATCCTTTAGTTTGATAATTATTAGTACCAGCTCTATATCTAATTTAGTACCACATAGCAGATGTTTTTCAGGGTGAATATCAGAATTGGCTGCCGTGAAAAATTTTAATATGAGTCGCATTTTGGTAAAAGAAAGAAAAACTTAGCCATAATGTTTTGACTCTCAGAGTACATTTTGTTAAAAGGTATTTTTCAGAGCAGAACCGGTCGGGTTAAACCAATCCTGGGTTGTTTTCAGATCTGTGTAAATTATAAGTGTTGGCTCCTTTCTTCTTCTGCTGTTATTTTAATGAATCTTTGTGCTGCAGAGGAAGAAGCATTCTTCTCTGTTACTGCTCTTTAGTTAAAACAAAATGTCATGCTTGGTTTCTCTGCGGTGACTCAGAGGTTAGAGCTGCTCTCTGTGTTGCAAAATAAATGCAGAATATTTCTCTGGAGCTGGCGGAGGAACCGAACCCGGTTTCTACAAACATTAAATGTGTTCTGGTGGATTTACAGCCTGATGTAAAACCAACCCATTTGGAGTCGGTTGATGTAAATGCAGAAATATGCCTGCATGTATTTTATGTGTTAGACTGAAAGTATTTGATCTCCAGTGAGGAGATTTGCTCCAGAATAGAGGAACATGTGCAGGCCTCTCCTACGCCCACGCTGACATACGTCTGGCTGCTTCTCTCCTGCAGCACCTGCTGAAGAGCCTTTTCTCTCACCTCCCCCTCTCCTCTCCGTTCTTCTGTTTTTCTTCTGAGATTCAGAAGAAAATAGAAGGTCTGATGAGTTTCAGCATCTTGGACTTGTATAACATTAGGGCTGAAACGATTAATCGTGTTGAATAGATGATTGAAATAATCGTGGACGAGTTTAGTAATCGATTAATAGTTAACTGGAATCAAAAAAGGCAATTTGCTGAAAGAACAATGCACTCAGATTAGTAATTAGGCCAAAATCGTACAAAATATATATATAAATGTAAAAATGTATATATGTAATATATACATTTTTACATTCATCCAGTGACCCGTCACGTTTTTGAGTTAAAAAATGTTTTAATTTGGGCGTGCTGTGGTGGCTTAGGGGTTAGCGCGACCCACATTTGGAGGCCTTCAGTCCTCGACGCGGCCGTCGCAGGTTCGACTCCCGGACCCGACGACCTTTGCCGCATGTCTTCCCCCCTCTCCTTATCCCCTTCCTGTCAGCCTACTGTCTAATAAGGGACACTAGAGCCCACAAAATGCCCCCTGGTGGGAAAAAAAAAAAAAAAAAAAAGTTTTAATTTGACAGGAAATTTGAAAATATCACTTGATAATTATGTGTTATTGAAAGATTGGAAGATCAATACCTGAACACCAATTATAAAGTCTTACAAAATGCAAGCATTTAAAAAAAAAACTTAAATAAGTAAACAATGCTAAGCCTGGTGGGGGGACTGGTGGCCCATCAGGCTTATAATACGCTGGGGGAAACCCTGCATTTTACATTTAAGATAATAAAACCCATAGCTTTTACCCAGATCTCCTCAAGTGGTTTTAGCTTCACCTCGTTCAAACTCTGAAAAAAAAAAAAAATCTCCTTTTAAACAGAGAAAAAAAGAAATTCTCCAGATTTTTCATTTAAATCTATATTATATTAGACATACATGAAAAGATGCTGATAAACAATCAAGTTCCTTTTTTAAATAAGAAAATAAACATTTTATTGCCTAAAACATGGCAAAAAGCAATAACATGGAATTGCTTTAGCTACTTTGAATCGGGTGAAGCTAAAACTATGAGGCCACTTGTGGAGTTTTGGGTAAAACACACACACACACACACATATATATATATATATATATATATATAGTTTTGCTTAATTATTGCTCTGAATATGTTGTTCTTTTAATAAAGGGCCTTTTTTAAGACTGTATCCTCCAGTTAACGGTTAATCTTTTATTAAATTAGTTGACGATTATTTCAATAACCGATTAATCACGACTAACCTGATTAATCGTTTCCGCCCCAGTAGAGATTTTGAAGTACCACCAAGCAGACGGATCTGTTGAATGCGGAGGGGGGTTGTTGGGTGTGTAGAGAGTTAGCAGAGTCACAAACAGACGGCAGGAGTGGAGAAAGAGCATGTGGTTATGTAAAGCAGGCGACCTCATGCTGACCGAGCAGCCGGCAGACAGAGACGCAGTGATATAACCTCCACAGAGCCGCCGGCGAGCATCGAGCGATCCGCCAAGCCCAGACCGAGCCGCGGCCACGCTCCGATTCAGGTTCGCAGGGACGGAGATGTGTGAGCAGAAAGGCGGCTCGTGGTTTTTGCTTGTGGTAGAAAAGCAAATCAGCAACAGATTGGGGACGGAGTAGTGAAAACATATTGGAGGTGAACAAACAAGAAATGTCAAGACTTCAAATAAAAGATTAAAATGATAGTTTTCAGGATACAGAAACCTCCTGGTCCTCTATTGATTATTGATAAACAATTGAAATTGTTGGTGTTTATGTAAGAGAGTCGTTTCAAAACTTTAAATTTAGCTATTTTTTAAGTTTACCTTTCCCTGCTGTAGAAATACAGTAATAAATGATGTCAGAATAAAGTGAAACTCTCTTATTTTAGTTCATTTGTTTTTTGTTTTTATGTTTGGAAATGCTTGAGTTTTACTGTGGGAAAAGTGTTTGAACCCTGACCGTAACCAGGCTGCTTGAGTTTTCGTTTGCTGCTATTTTCTTATCCGGTTATCTAGAGAACATCGAAGCACACAGAGAGGAGCTGCAAACTTGTCATAGTCATAAAACAAGCTCCAACTCATTTAAATCATCTGTTTTATTGCGATTTAGGAAGAATTTCTGTTATGTGGTCTTACATCATGAACGTTAGCACCTGCCAGTAGACTTTAAAACCTGATTCTCTTGGATCATAAATGTTTTAAAAACCTGTAAATGAGCCCAGATATTTTTATTTTCATCTCTGTTTACAGGACTACATTGACGCACACCCTGAGACCATCATCCTGGACCCTCTCCCTGCCATCAGAACCCTGCTGGACCGCTGCAAGTCCTACCAGCTCGTCCACAGAATAGAAAAGTGTATGCAAGGTAAGAGCGCTGCTGATTGGTGGAAGAATCGCTTGTTGTGGAAGTTCTGTAACATGTTAAAAAAAATTTTAAAAACCCAGAATTTTAAGGTTAAAGTCAGAATTCTTAAAAAAAAAAGGGTAAAAATCCTGAGAAAAATGTAAAAGATTTGAAAAAAAAAAATAAAAGTAAAATTCTGAGAAAAAGGTGAGAAGTCTGAGAAAAATTCTGAATTCTTAAAAAGAATCCGAATTCTGAGAGAAAAGTGAGAATCCTAAGAACAAAGTGAGAATTCTGAGAAAAAAGTCAAAATTTCAAGAAAAGTTGAGAATTCTCGGGACAAAATGAGAATTCCTTTTTTTCTTCTTTTTTTTAATTCAAAATTCAGAGAAAAAGCGTCTTAACTTTGAGCTTAATGTCAGAACTCTTGGGGGGTCTGACATTAAAATTCAGAATTCTATTTTAGAAAAAATAGAATTCTGAGATTAAAATCAGAATTCTGTATTTTTCTTCTCTTTTTTTCCTCAGTGCCCCAGTTCTTGATCATCAGGTTGCAGATATTTACCATGAACAGCCATTTTCTTCTTGCTGCGTTAGATCAGACTACAGTTTTCCTGTCTTTGGTCAAGTGTGGTTACCAAAATAATTTCTATATCTAAATAAATTATGGTGAGAGAAATATTTTTTTAGATTCTTCTGATTTCAGATTTTAACATTTGTTCACGCTTTCTTATAATTTGGCAGAACCGTATGATTTGGGTCGAATGTTTTGGGTTTCCTCTCACAAGCTTCTCCTTTCACAATACTTTGTGGAATTCTTTGGTGTGCTTTCCTGACAGAACTGGGAGAACTGGTGTAACTGGGTCAGATTTTTCGTTCCAGAGTTCATTTCCATTTTTGGCTTTTCATGTCGCCTCTGCAGTTGTTTGAGCCCATATCTTCACGAGGTTTTCTGAAGATGTGGCTTTCCTCTGCCTACATCCCCCAGAATGCTGTGCGGTTCTGGATCGGAGTTCAGTGAAATTATTGAATATTACATCTATTGATATTGATCACATGTCAAGATATATTACTATTGATTTCAGAGACCACTGAGGGATTTTCAGTTGGTGTCCATCAGTGAAGGAAATTTGTTTTGCAGCTTCTGTCGTCTGTTAAACCAAAACATTTCTGTTACTGTGGATCCGTGCAAAGTTTGCTGTTAAAGCCCCGTCCCTTCTGGCTCGGTTTCTACTTTTTAATTCCGAACCCATAACTCCTCTCCTTGTTTACATGAGAACCTCTGAAGTTGTAAACTGGGCTCGGAGTCGTTCGTTTTCCGATCAGCCCATAAAGTGTGTTTCAGCCTGATGATAGGGGCCACATTCCCTGGTGGGAAATCACATCCCGTCACCTCCGTATAAGGCAGGGAGCGTAAACCTTTAAATTATTTGTTGAGAGCGAGGAGCTGCAGGCTGGAGTTGGAGCTTTGGATCGGAGGGTCTGATGTCTTTCAGTGTTCCTAAAATAGAAGCAGGAGAAGAAGAAGAGGAGCCGTTTCTTTGTTTTTTTCTGTCTAAACAGACGCAGTGGCTTGTTCCATAACAGAGCCGAGCTGCATCGTTCTGTCTCACTGCCGCCGGCTGGTTCCAGTGGATCACAGCCATGTCAGAGGATTTTGGTCATTATGTTTGTGATGAACTGGGCTTAAACTGGGTTCTGGAGTCCTTAAGCGGCTGCCATGGCAACCCAGGCCTAAAAGGAGGATCCCCTCATCTCCAGAAGGAAGCGGTAGTGATACAAACAATTAGTCGGCTTGCGGTAAATTGTCGGTTTAATGGTTTATTACATTAAAATTGGGTCCAATCCGTTAACTAATGGCGTCTGTTAGACATTATTTTAGTGTTGTAGTTGACCGCCATCCAGCAGAAGCGGAGCCGACCATTGATGCAGAAATAAAGATGGCGGCAGTACCAAAACGCTAAAGAGAAACGGTCTGGTGTGAGATGAAAAATACACTTGAAGCGGTTTTGTTTGGAAACACTCGAGAAGCTCCTTACTCTAAGTTTGAACTTATTAGCGTTTAATGTTTCCTCTCCCAGACAGAGAAGATGCCTGTTTATGTTTCCTCTAACAACTGTAATGTTCGCAGCTTAGAAATAACGTTTCAATTAAAAATATTGGCTATAGTCTCAAAACTACTCTAGTTTTTATATACAATAAAACAAATGCACAGTTTTAACCGCTCAATATTAAAATCATACTACTATCAAGCTAAATTTGATAAATTCAGTTACAACTTGTTTTCGCTAAGCTGCCGTTCATAATGCATAAAGCAGAAGTTGTCCTGTCAAAATAAAAGCGTCAAACCAAACAGGAAGTTAACCAGAAATTATAGAAATAAAATGAAGTAAAGGCAAAAAGGTGATACAAATAAGGAGCTTAATTTTTACAAATATTCCTGAATCCCGATGATCTCCACCTGAAATGCACTGCAAAAACACAAAATCTTACCAAGCATTCTTGGTCTAGTTTCTACTACAAATATCTTAATACACTTTAAAAAAAGACAAAGCTCACTTATAAGTAACTTTTGTGCAATATACGAGGTTGTTTAAGTAAAAAACTCCTTAAACTTTATGAAAAAGTATTAGTTCCTTTGGAAGGTTATTTCACTCATAACATGGAAAATGTCTTTTTGTAAGTCAAATAATCTGCCAGTGAAACTAGCTCTATTTTTAATAATAAGGAAGTATTTACTTCCCATTGAAAACTTACTTGTAAGCTAGTTTGTCTTATTTCAAGTGTACTAAGATGTTTGCACTAAAAACCAGAAATACTTGGTAAGATTTTGTGTTTTTAAGTCTAGATGGATGCATCAAAGTACCTGTTTATGAGCAAACAGATGGAAACTCTGTCGTCCCTCATCGTTTGATAAATGAGTATTACTGTAATATTTGGTAAAATAGCAGAAATGTGTCAGATTTTCCTATTTTAATGACGCATAATTTTGAGCGGAGTCCCGGTTCTTTGAAAGGAGGAAGTTTTTTGAGGGGATTTTTGTGAGCGAGCTTGAAAGCAAAATAAAAAGTAAATGAGATGATTGTTTCCTAACAGCCTGAAGGTCTGAGCGTGACTCCAGGTGTTTGACAGACTTTTGGTGACTGAGTTGTTCGGCTCCGTCGGGTCTCCTCCAGGCGTTCGGTGTTTAGACAGAACCGCAGATTGATCCTCCGGCAGAGCGCAGCATTCCCGCTCCCTCCTTTCTTTACCATCAATCGTCGGCTCTGGACCCGAAACGTTTTCTGTTTGACAAGAGTTCAGACGTGTGACGGCTCTGTTTGACGTGTCTTTACACCAGCAGCCCCTGTGGTTCGCTGATGCAATGTGGACGCTGCAGCATCGGGTGTTTTGTCTGTGGAACATCAAGCGGTTATTCGTGACTCTCCACAGTTTTCCAACTCATTTTAAACAGAATCAGAACCGGGTTCAGAGTCGGCAAACGTCATTCTTCTTCTCTGAACTTGCCATAAAATGGAGCTTTGCAAACTGTCTACAGTTTATTTCAACAACTTCTTGTCTTACTGCAGTTTTTTTTGTGCAAACTGATTAAAAATATATTCTTTAAAAAGAAAAGCATTAATATGATCACCGTTAAATGTCTCATATGCTGCTTTTGTGTACATAAATCTGCATAATATCAATGTGTTTCATGGGATTAAAAGCAGTTTTAAAAATATGTACATGGTATTTCTAAAAAATATACAAAAAAATGTAATTAAAAAAATAGAAAGACATACCATCAGAAATTAATTGTCTGATGTATTGATAACTTTGTTGCTCACTGATGACGAATCTGCAGATAAATGACATTTATCTGTTAAATTTCCCTTTAATGAAGGGAAATTTAACACCTTCTTTGTCCGTCCATTTTAAACTGGATCTGATGGTTCTGAAACATCTGGAGACGATGGTGCAAAGAATCAAGAAAATTATGGACAGAAAACCTTTTAATGAGTGTCTTCAGTCAGATGCTTCCTCAGAGCCACAGTGGTACTGACTGCTACAGCAGATCATTCCCTCCCACAGCCATCAGCATCTACAATAACTCAGCAGGAAATTATATAATATAAATTACATTTAATTTCCCTCTGGGATTAATTCAAGTATTTTTGAATTTGGTCCAGATGCTTAAAAAGAACGTGAAAAAATTGAACAGAGATATAATAATAATAATAATAATAATAATAATAATAATAATAAAAACTTAATCAGGTAATGTTTTGTGCACTGATGTTCTGAATTATGTAAAAACTAATTAAAAAATCTGGAATAAAAAAAAGCAGTAAAATGTGACTATTTTAAAAATCTATTTTATTTATTTTTATTTTCGTTACTTTTTAAATTAAACTAACCCAACAGTAACTGCTGCTGGTTCCCGTTGCTCCTCTGCAGCGATTCTGCTGACTTTGGTATAGTTAAATCCCCAGAGCTGGAGGACCCCGGCTTCAAACCTCACAAAGGTCATGACCTCTCTATTGTGTTACAGGTGAGCCTCAAATACCCTGATGAGTCAGGGGGTGTACTTACTTTTTCACTGCTTCCTTTAAAATTAAAGACAAATTTTTGACTTAAACTGTGTGTAACTTTTTTGTATTTTCTGTTATTTTCTATGACAAAGCATTAGAGCCAGGCTAAGAAAGAAATTAAATCACGATATTAAAGCCATGTGACTAGATTAAAGTCAGAATAATACAAGAGTAAAGTTTAAATAAATAATACAGGAATAGAGTACAAACATTATGAGAAAAAGTCATAAAAAATGGAATAATTATTGTATTACCAGAATAGTCATAACAGTTTGACAAAACGATGTACAACTTTCTTCGTTTTTTGTTGTACGACTTTTTGTCAATCGGTCATCACTGTATGAGAATATAGTCGTAATATTGCGAGAGAAAAGTTGTACGGCAAAAAGTCGGAATATTATGAGAATAAAGTCGGCGCACTGAGAAAAGTCGTAATATTGCGACAAAGTCACACAAGAATAGTCATAACAGGAGAAAAAGTACAAAAATAAAGTTGTACAACAAGAAGTTGTGAGAATAAAGGATTAATACTAGAAAATATTCTTAATATCACTGATTATAGAAACTATTTAAGCTTTGCTTTCATTAAAACTGTAATCAATTCATTTTACATCTTCTGTTGTTTTTGTCTTTATTCTGCCAATATGACGTTTTTATAATTTCTCAGTCTGTCCTTAATATTCTGTTGTAATTATCACCATTTTGTTTAAAAAAAACAAAACTCAGTTTTCACAGCTTTTGCTGTCTGTTGCATAAAAACAGGCCAGGCTGCAGTGTTTGGTTTCATCTGAGCTAATATTTACATCATTTAAGACGCGCGTAGCGAGCAGATTGATGCAGCGTTTTGGATCCGGTTCACTCCTGCTGGGAGCTCCCCGCTGCAGGAAGTGATGCAAACCATGATGTAAACAGGCTTTTATTGTCGTCTGCTGGAGATAAGACGGAAAGAGGCCGAGCGTTAGCCGTAATGGGCGGCTGACAGACCTGATGACTTCTTAATCACGGCGCGCTGGGCGTGCAGTTCCTCTTGAAACGGTTGCATAACCGCAGGGTGTTCTGGTCAGTCACAAACTGGTGTGTTTAAAGTTGAAAACATTTAAAACAATAACGCATGCATGACTGATTCACCTGCCTGTCAGATGAGTCAGGTGTTGAAATGTTCACAGCTGAAAATCATTTCCAGTTTAATCTGGAAGCAGAAACAATGTTTTTCACATTGTTTCTGCTTCAGTTTTATTTTGTTTTTATTCAGATATGAGAAACTTAAACGCAAAAGTGAACCGATTAGATTTTTCTTTTTTTTATGAATCCTGTTCTTTTGAAATGAAAGTTTTTCCTGTTTTTTGGGGCTTATGTCCCAAACCTTTATTTGATTTCTAATGAGCTAAAATCTAGAACAACTATTTCTCTACAATCAAAATGATTTAGGTTTAATATTTTTATCTTCTGGTCTCAAATGTTTCCCAAGTTCAGCAACTCATTTTTAAAGCTGCATTTTATTTTACAGTTTGTTTAGCTTCATCTAAACAAAATGTGACAAAATGAAGATGTACGGAGTCTACATTTTTGCAACTGATGTAATATAAATAATAATATTAACTATTATTACATCAGATTTATGCAATGTTTTTCCAAGTCTACCCGCCTTCTAAAAGACTCTTTATATTGAAATCAGTTGTTTCCATTCAGGTAATTAGTTGTTAGTTTATTTGTTTATCATTGGTCTCAAATCTTTCCTTTTAATAAGAGTTTAACACATTAGCATTGATGTGTTTATATACCATTAAACTTATAAAAAGACTTATTTCCCCACTATTTCTTCTACATATAAACCAATGAAACTCATTGTATTTAAATGTGATAACGTCTTAAAAGTTTTTATTATTCGTTTTTATTTATTTTTGATGTCGAAACATGTTTGAAAAGACATAAAATAACTTTAAAACTCATATTTTTATTTAAATATCTTATTTGAGAAAAAGTGGAACTGAAGTTAAATTCTGTTTGCAAAAACTTTGAAAACTCACATCTGAATTTGAATGGTTGTTGCAGCTAATCACATTTAATTGTTAATAATATCACAAATTTATTCTGTTAATGAGAGTAAGAAGCAATAAACTAACAAAACAAAGTCTGGCATTGACAGGACAACAAGGGAAGTTAATATAATAATTAATAATGAAAGTGTAGCTTCATAAGGCAAGTTATGCATTTGGAGTTTGACAAAATGAATAAACTTTTAAATTTCCGTTGATTAAACGTGGATCATTTCAAAAGCTCACCAAGTTCTAAACCAATGGAGTTGGTTTTGGAGTTTATTCAAATAAACGTGATTAAAGTTTATTTCAGCTCAATTCAGAGGCAAACTAAAGGCTTTTCCATAAACATTAAAACTCCTGTAAAGTTGTTCCTGCTGCTGGACTTGATTTTCCAGTTACATGTTTCACTAATGTTAGGTATGTTGGCGCCACGATATAATGATCCAGCTGCCTTGTCATATACTAAGATTACAAATTACTGCCTACTAAATATTTAGCTCCAAACTAAATGATTTGCTTGTTACCTGTGTAGTTTGAGAGGCTACATATTTAACTAAATATCTAAGCTCAATCTTTAATGTGCCAACTAAATAATTGTTTAAATCCAAATTGTTTAAACTTTGGATTTAAACAATTATTTATTTATTTGAGTCTAGCTATTAAGCATAATAACTTAATATGTAGTTTGAAGCTAAATATATAGTCTACACTCCTCAATATGTAGCTTGCTAACTAAATGTTCAATTTGAACCTAACTAATTAGCTTGCTAACTATTTAGCTGTCTATTAATTTCAAACCAGATATTCAGTTTGAAACTAAAAAGGTTGGAGCTAAATATTAACCTTGTTAACTAAACCTTTAGCTGTGTATCTAGTTGTCTGACTTGCTAATTAAATATTTATTTTGAGGCTGACATTTGTAAATTAATGATTAATATGGAGAAAGTCTAATTTTTAAGAATAAAGCTCTATTTTCTTCTCTTATAACAGGCTAAATAACTCAAATAATAGCTTCAGGTACTAAAAATCTATCCTTTCTGTCTCTGGCATAGGCTTGTTGAAGTTAGCTAAATGTTTATGGTTATATTTCTGGTATAATCTGTTTCCTCATGTCCCCCTTTCTTCTCTTTCTGTTTTTGTTAGATGAGAGGATTTGCTCTCCTCCGTTCATGGTCCTCAACACGGAGTGCACCCCGGACGTTCTGGAGCAGATCAAGCTGCAGGGTCTCACATTCCCCTTCAGTGAGTCTCCATCCTTTATCCACACTTTTTATGAACTCCGTTGGCGATCCGTTTGAGTTCTGACCATCCGAATTTCCTCCACAGTTTGCAAAACTCGTGTGGCTCATGGCACCAACTCCCATGAGGTGAGAAGCTGCATTTCCTGTAGATACTGGAACACCTTGGGATTGACCATTAACTCTGTTCAAACACCAGAATGAGACGAAACCAGCAGCATTGTTGCTCCACTTTAGGGATGCAAGTTATCAATTAATTAATCTAAAGATGACTGATCCTATCAATCGACTAATGATTACTTGATAAGTGGCCATTTTCCTAAAAACCTGATGTTTCTCCTGCCTAAAAAGGGCTGACCATCGTTCCACATCATAAAGGGTTATACTTTTTATAATATACTGAATTTAAAATAAAAAATTGTGTATTAAATACTGACTAGATAATCAGAAAATTTTTTATTTTTCTCACTTTATTAAATTTAAATATATTTATAAAATATAGCAAAGCAGGAATCTCTTATGTTACTGAATAGGAAAATAAAAAATGAAAAGTATCAGAGTACACAAAAATTGTATTCAAGTAAAAGTGAAAAGTATCAGTCCAAGAGATTACTCAAAAGTAAAAAGTATTTGGTAAAAAGTTTACTCAAGTACTTAGTAACTGATCAAATTATCAATCATTTAATATTTAAAAATTACATAATCAAATGGACCAAAATGACAATAATTTATTAAACAACAAAATCAGACAAAAGATTTTTTTCCAAATCAGTTTCTTTCAATAAAAACTTATAAAACTTTGGCAAAAACTGCAGGTCTGTGTCTGGTGAATTTTTGGTTAAAACATGTTTGTTTTTCATTTAGTGGGTAGAAAATCCAGAGATACTTCATAATAAAATTAATAAAATAAAAAGTACAGCATACAGAAGTATTCCTAAAGGTAATTTTTTCCAAAATAGTTACTTAAGTAAATGTAATTAGTTACTACCCAACTCTGAAAACAATAAAATATGTGAAACCTCTAATTCCCCATGAACAGATTGTCTGTTTTTGCTCTTGAATTAAAGTTTAACCTTCCATGAAATGCTTTAACTCGCACCAGGCCTCAAAATCAACCTTCCTTACTGGCGCCATGTTATTTTTGATGAAAAGTTGACGTTTCTTCGTCACGTAGCGCTTTTAAAGTGAAACTTATTGAGCTTGTTGCGTGTTTAAATTTCAAAATAGAACCGCATAAAGTGCAGTTTGAATCCCAAACCGGACTCTGTTTCGACCGTTACTGTTTACCGTTCTGGCAAGGCCGCCATCTTTGTTTCCGTTCAACTGTTTGGCTCCGCTTAAGGATGACCAGCGGCGCCCTCTGCTGGATGGCGGCCAAACTACAACACTAAAAGAAGGTCTAACTGAGGCTGTTAGTTAATACATTTTAATCTAATAAACCATTAAAATGGCGAACAGCACTGATGTGGGATCAGGTTCAATATTTTTCCTCTCTCCTCAGATGGCCATTATCTTTAGCGAAGAGGACCTGAAGGACGTGAAGCCTCCGTGTGTGATCCAGAGCTTCATCAACCACAACGCGGTGCTGTACAAGGTGTTTGTGGTGGGGGACTCCTACACCGTGGTGGAGAGGCCCTCCCTGAAGAACTTCCCTGCTGGGCCTGCAGGTGAGCAGCGGCTGAGGAGTCCAGAGGCGGCGCACATCCACACCGGTCCGTCGGTACAGTCTGCTCTGCTTGTTCAGATCACCCAATAAAAGAGCTCATAAAGCGGCTCTGAATGTCCCTGTGATTGCAGCTGTTGGCCTTTTAAGGGCTGCAGCAGGTTTTAGTCCTGCTCAGAGTAAACACGGCTTCTCCTCAGCAGCAGGCCGGAGCCTCAGCAGCAGGGCTGTCCCCTGGACGGATGACTCCCATATTTGCATGTTGCTCGGTAGAGGCCCTCATGCAAAGCGTTTTCACCTGCAGTGTAGTAAGCTGCTTTGTTTGTCGTTGCACACAGACAGTTACGTTCAGCAGGGAAATTCAGTCTGAAGCAGGATCCTCACTGGGATTGGACCAGTTAGAAACTGGGGGCCGTCTGGGCCCTCAGGATGATTTTAAACAGCAGCAATTTGGTTCAACAGAACAAATAGTTTCCTTAAATACTCTGAAAGTTGATAATAAAAAGTAAGGCCGAAACAATTAATCAGAGTAATCGTTAATTGAAGTATACAGTTAACGATTAATCGATTACTAAATTAGTCGACGATTATTTCATTTAGCGATTAATCAATTCAGCCCCACAACAAATATTCAGTTTTGTTTTATTAAATACAGTGAACCCTCGCTGTATCGCGGTTCACCTTTCACCTTTTTCACAGTGCATTGTATTCTGCGTCCTGATTGGCTAAACAGTCTCTGCTCTTCTTCTCTATCTGTGCGCCAATTTGGTCAATTTTGGTAAAAATTGGTAGTTGTAGCAACAACAACTACCAAACACTATGTTCTTCTTTTGAAAACACACCTGCACCACAGACTTCAGGAGAAAAAGGCACTAGAGTGCAGAGTCAGGTCGCAGCGTCACAAGAGACACAGTGAAATACACGAGTCACAGTTTGTCCTACTGTACTTCGTATTGATGATTAAAATGATTATTTTACTGTAGTTATTTATAAGAAAGCGTTATTTGTTTAAAAAAAAGGCTTGGGCCTGAAAACAGGTTTTGTTCTTTGGTTTCAATGTAGAGTATTTAATTATGCTGTATAATAAAGGTATCTACTTCACGGATTTCGCCTATCATGGGTTCCCCCGCGATAAACAAGGGTTCGCTGCATTTCCTTATTTAGTTGATTATGTTTTTTAAATATATAATTTAATTTGTTGTTTTGTGATCCATGACTTTTGTCTACTTGACATTTTTGGTCTGTAAAAGATTTTGATCATTATGAATTTAGATTTTTTTCCTCCTCGTCTTCAGAAAATTAGAAATGATGCATAAAAACAGAAGGAAAGTGAAGGTTTAAAATGCCGTTTCATCCTTTCATCACAGTTCCTCCTGCATTAAGAAATGTCTACATTTCAACACCAGGAAGAACTTTTAAACTTAAAAAGTCCACTTTGCAGATTCTTCTTTAAAGCGCAGTTTGTGACTTTTGTTAATGTTTTGTTTAGTATTTAAGAACCACAGTATAACATAAATGTCACGTTTGTGTTTCTTTCAAATTTGACTTTCTGAATCAATATTTGATGTGTCAAATCAATCACAAAGCAGATAAATCTAACAAATCAATATTTTAAAGTGACTCACTTTGGGTTCCTGTGTGACTCGTTGTGACTGCTGGCCTCTGCTGCCACCTGCAGGCCGAGATGTGAAACTTATCTTTTGTTTTTCTTTGTTTCTTCTCTCCTTTCAGAAAGAAAAGCCATTTTCTTCAACAGCCACAACGTCTCCAAACCCGAGTCGTCTTCAGACCTGACCTCGGTGGGTCTCTGTGTTTCTTTATTCAGGGTTCGTACGGGTGCTGGAAAATCCTTGAATTTCAATTAGGTGTTTCCAAGGTTTGGAAAGTGCTTCATATTCAAACTACACAGTTTTGTAATAAAATGCAATCTAACGTTTTATTAAAAGCCTAAATTTGGAAAACATTACTTACAATTGAAACCAAATATTTTCAAAAAGACACATTTATTTAATTTTTTATTACAGTCTGAAGTTAAATCCTTTTTTTTTTGTTTCAGGTCAGTTATAATTACCCAAAATGTTTATATTTGCTAAATGACAGAAAACGTAGCAAGAAATGTTTTTTTTTTACTTTCTTTTTATATTGTGTTTAAGCATTTAATTTGAGCAGAAAGGTCATTTAACACAATTTATTTGGATTGTTTCAGTGTAATTAGTATTTATTATTTCTATTGGCTCAATGACTTATTAATCATTTTATATTTTAAACTAAGTTATTAAAATTGGGCTTTTTTTTCTAAAGTTGGTGAAAGTGTAAAGTTTTCAGTAATAAATTATATAATTTCTTCTTTTTTTGTTTATATTATTTTTTATCTCCAAATGCAGTGCTGGAAAAGTTTGAAACTCTGCCTTGAAAAGTGCTTGAATTTCCCTGGAATCACCAAAATCATTTTTATTTGCTAAATGACATAAAACTTGGCAGGAAATTTACTTTATTTTATTTTTTTAATCTTTAATATTCCTAACAGCTCAATGACTTATTGATTTGTGTAATAGAAATAAAGGTTGACTTATGTTTTATACGTTTAATAAACTCATTTAAATTTGGGTTTGGTTTTTTATTTAGTGTTTTGTTCTCGGACCAGTCAGGCGTGTAAGAGAGACATTTCAAAACATTAAATTTAGCTTTTATTTTAGTTTACCATCACAAGAAATAATAACAGTAACAAGCAATATCATATAATTTTACATTGAAACTACCTTGAAAAATCTTGGATTCTTGAATTTCACTGTTGGAAGATCGTAATATTTGTTGTTTTTCCTCCCGTCGGCCTCAGAGGGAGAACGTGGAGGGCGTGTCCCAGCCGCCCTGCGATGATGTCATCAGGGAGCTGTCCAGGTCGCTGCGGCAGGCGCTGGGCGTGTCCCTGTTCGGCATCGACGTCATCATCAACAACCAGACGGGTCAGCACGCGGTCATCGACATCAACGCGTTTCCCGGTACGAGCGGCTCTGAATCATCTCTGTTTGGTCGTTGGGTCAGGAACTGGAGCACCGTTTCGCTCTGGTCTTCGTCGCAGCCGAACACCAGAACACCGAACACCGCAGTTACAAATAATCAAGCATTCACTAAAGGAATGTTATATTATTGCATTTTAGGCAACAATGTTTATTTTCTCATTCAAAAAGTAATTAAATTGGTATAAAATAGATTTAAATGAAAAATATGCAGAATGTGCCAGTTGTCTTATCCGATTAATCGTCAGAATTATCAGTTAATAGTCAGCATAATTGATTAATCGTCAGAAACAATCGATTAATTGATAACTAAAATTATCAACCCAATGAATATGATTACTATTTTCTTGATTTTGCTGTTTTTTGGTAAAATGAGCACCATCTCGTCGTTTCCTGAGCGTTTCTCTGCTTCCAGGTTATGAAGGCGTCCCGGAGTTCTTCAACGACCTGCTGAGCCACATCAGCGGCGTCCTGCAGAGCCACAACCCGGACTTCGTTCCCGGCGGCGATCAGTCCAAAGGCCTGGCGGTGAGCGGCGGCGCCGGCCCCCAGGCGCCGTGCTGCTGCTGTAGCAGCGTGCGCGGGAAGGAGCTGCAGAGACTGGGCTGCAACTCGGCCGTGTCGCCCAACTTCCAGCAGCACTGCGTCTCCACGATAGCTACGAAGGCCTCCTCCCAGTGACTGAGCCCGGCCCGGCCCGCTTGATTCCTAAGCAAATCACAGTGGTGACAGTAATAATAATAATAATGAAGATGAATAATAATCAGAGTAATTATGATGTTAATAATGTATCTAATCAAAAATAGGCCTTTTCCTCTGTGGTTACTGAAACTGTTGGTGATTGGGTGTAAGCTTCTTTCCTCTCTGCCTTTTTGTACATTTGGTTCTGTCCAATGAGACTGTATCAGTACTGTAATGTGAACCTTTGGGAACCGAACGGCTGAGTTCAGTTTCGCTGTAAAGAAAGAGTCCAGGCGAGGTAGCTAACGGCGGCTAACGGCCCGATCCCGCCAAGCGCTTAGACTGAAGCACATCCGCAATGCGACGGGTCGCGGTCCTGCGGGCCGCTGTCGGGTCAGAAGAAGGGAGTTCTTCTCGAAGTGCCATGAAGTTAGTTTGAGAGAGAAGAGTTGAACATCTGTGATCACGTGACCAAGTTTGGTGGCGTTTCTGCAGCTGTTTGGCTCCAGATGTTGATTCTCTGCGACCACATTCCCCGTTCTTCATGTCTGCAGAGAAATTCCAGGATTGATTTCCGATATTCCAGTGGATCCTCTCCCTAAACGAGCGTGTCACTTTAAAACAATAAACTAAAAGAGCCGAGATTTTCAAAGTGTGAGACGCCTGAGCTCCCCAGAAAAAATATCCACAAACATTTAGCCAACTTCACCAAGCCTAGGTTAGAGACAAATGGGTAAAGTTAAAGTTTGGGTTTTCATGGTTTGGATGTTAAGATGCTCCATTATGGGGCAACGATTGGGTTATTTAGCCATGAGAGCAAAAAATTTAAATCATATTTTCTGCATATTACTCATTTATTTATAAATACCAGTTTCAAACTAAATATTAAGTTAACTGCTAAATATTTAGCTTCAATTAAATGTTTACTTAGCCAGCTTAATATTTACCTTAAAGCAAATATTTAGTTTGCAAAGTAGATTTTTAACTTCAATCTAGATATTTAGCTAGGAAGCTGAATATTTAACGTCAAACTAAATGACGTTATATAATCAAATAACTTTATTTAGTTATTTGGAAATGTTTAGATTGAAACTAAACATTTCAGTCTAGATGTTTAGTTAGTAAACTAAATATTTAGGTTGAAACTAAACATTTAGTTAGCAAGCTAGATATTGAGTTTGAAACAAAATGTTTTGTTAGTGAATCATATTTAGTGTGAACCGAAATATTTGGTTCAAACTAAATATTTAGATTGAACTAAATCTGGATATTTAGTTAAATCTAAACTAAATATTTAGATTGAAGCAAAATATTTAGTTAGCAAGTGAAATATTTAGCTTCACTCTAAATGTTTAGTTAGCAATCTGAATATTTAGTGTGAAGCTGCATATTAAGTTTGAAACTAAATGTTTAGTTAGCAAACAAATAAAGCAAATATTTAGGTATTTGCCTTCAAACTCAGATGTTTAGCTTTTATTTATCAAGCTAAATATTGAGTGTGAAACAAAATGTTTTGTTAGGGAATCTAAATATTTAGGTAGCAAGCTAAATATTTAACTTCAAACTAAATACTTAATTTGAAGCTAGATATTTAGTTTCAGTCTAAATATTTTGAATGAAGCTAAATATTTAGCGCAGCCAAAAGTATTGTGGTATTTAAGCAGGTAAACCACATCCAGTATCTTTGACAGATTTTCAGAAACAACATCGATGAAATGGATGACAGTTTTCTATTTGCTCTCACACTTTGAAAACTTCTGGTCTGGATGATTTAAGGAAGAATCCGTTTTCCTGTCGCTCATCCTCTCCTGCAGAACTTCTGTCCGTCTCTTCGCTGAGCTCGGTTCTGATCCGGTTCCTCTTCCAGCTGCTGTATCCGTGTGAAGGGAGGAGGTCCAGCTCTTGTTCCCAGTGTTCACTGTGATTTTTTTTTTTTTTTTTACTCCAGTTTGTTTATACTTTTGTCTTGACATCTAATGAGAGTAACTTTATTTTATTGAGATTTTATGGGAAAATGTTTTATATAAATAAACTGAGAGCAGTGACGTTTTTGAGCATATTTTACAGTAAAATGGCTCGCATGTTGATCAAATCAAACCGGTTCAGTCTGTAAATGATTGCACTCCTCTTAGCCTGAATCCTGGAGATCATTCCTCCCATTTTCTTTTCCACTTAATTGTCTCTGCAGCTTCCTCATCAGCATCTCTCTGGGCCAGAACCTTTAAATCCATACTGGTGATCCGAACTACAGCAGGGTCAGGAGAATCTAACGCTTCCTGTACTTCCTGGTGAAAATAATCTGCAGCCCAGACTGTTTCCTGCTCCCAGCTTCACCTCAATGTTTACTTCTTGGGTGTCTTGTATAATGTTTATATGCGCCGAGGCTTAATTCCATATAGTATGTTTTGTAAGAGTTCTGTAATTAAGATCCACACAATTTTGACCTTTTTTTAATTAAAGGGCCAGTTCAACAGGCTAAAATAAACATGTGAAACCTCTGTTGTCTTAATATGGTGACCTGATTTTGTTCAATCATTCAGGTGAAGTTATTTTTTTCTAACTGAAGTTAAATAAGACCAAATGTCTCTTGTTTTAGAATAACTATTTAGTTTGGTAAATGCCCAATTTTACCACAAGGCCCTTGCAGAAAAAAGAAAATAAATTTCTGCCAGAAATTTTTTTTTTTTGGATTAATCTAAATTTTTTCTGAAAAAAGTGGACATTTCTGATGTTTTATGAATAAATAAATAAAATAATTTCTGAGGTTACCGTATTTTCAGACTATAAGCCGCTACTTTTCCCCCCCCACTCTTTGAACCATGAGGCTTGTGTCCCGGTGCGGCTTTTAAATGTAAGTTTCCAGTTTTTAAAATAAACTTTGTGGTTGCAGCTTATAGAAAGGTGTGCTCTATGGTCCAGGAAATACTGTAATCTCAAAATTTCAGGGTTTAGTTCTAGCAAATTTTTGACTTTTAAAATTCAGAAATTTCCAAAACAATAAAAGTTCTACAAAAGTTCAGTCAATCTGAAAACATTCTTGGAAAATTTTAAACGTTAGGAGTGCAAAAAATTTTCTATTTTTCTAGAAAATGTCTGACAGAAACTTTGAGGTCAATCTCAAAATTTCTGTTGACTGAGCTCAGAAATGTCTTTGTACTTTTTAGATAATTTCAAAATTTGTGTTTTGTACCAAATTTTTCACTTGACTTTAGACGACAAAAGTCAAATGAAAAAAGACAAACTCCAAGTTTTTTTGCCTAGACATTTTCAGCTTTTCAAAGAAAATTTCTGAAATGTTTAAGTTCATACAGTGAGATAAAAAAAAGTATATTTTTATTCAGTATATGTAAACTTCTGGTTTCAACTGTAGTTTCACTTTACATTTAGTAGAAAATATTTTAATTATAATAAATCGTGAAGAGAAAACCAAATCAATCAGATCTCTAGTTCTCCACCTCCAGATGTTTATTGCATCACCAAGTTCATGAGACAGGAAAACTTTGCAACACGGCTATTTTAGACACTATACAACAATGTTATAAAAATAAAATCTTTTCATAATCAGTCTTCTGTACATGTAAAAAAAAGAAACAAAGAAAAGAGCAAAGATACAGACAGAATATTTACAGCAACAGCGGAGCGGCGACGACCTGGAGATTGCTAATGCTAACGTGGGGTTCTCTGCGGACGGCTAATGCGTGTGGCGAGGCGCCGGATTGGCCAGCAGGCCGAGGATGGTGGAGAGGCAGTGCAGCTTCTCCTTGACGTGTTCAGGCAGCTTCTCGTTCTCCTTGTACCTGCAGAGGAGATGCGCCTTAAAACCTGGGTTGTTTATTGCAAGAATGCAAACAATTGGTGATCAATTTGTGTTTCCCACCTGGTGACTCTGCCCTCTGCAGACGTGTAAGTGATGCAGGAGACCCCGGCCTGCACCACCAGCTGGGAGCCGTCGTTGAACTGGACCCACACCTCCCCACTCGTCAGCTTCAGAAACACAAACCCGATGCTTTAACAGCTGCAGCCATCAACAGATCAGAGACTATCCTGATCTTTACCTGGGACGCCCATCCGACGTTGGGCACGAATATCGACTTCACCACCTTTCCTGCGCTCTGAACCGAGTCCTGTCGGACCGGGGAGCATTTCTTACTCAAGCTGGCTGAGGTGAAATCTGACCCGTCGTAGGAAATCATCTGAAAATAAATAAGATCGTTACAGATCGGATCTGGATTCATTGTGGCTTTATGCTGATCCGGCGACTCTTACTGAAGGAGTGATCTGTGGAGGTTTAGGAGGCGTCGCCAAATCAGGAGGAACCGGCCGTGACGGCGCCGACCCGGAGGATAAAGACTCTGAGCTGGTCGGCCTCCTACGAAGATTAACACACAGAATGACTCCTCAGGAAGGGAGAAGAAGAGCAAGAAGGAAGAAAACAAGACCAAGACCAAACAAGAAGAAAATATAAAGGAACAAAAACAACATAAGTAGAATGGAACAAGAAAAAAAAATTAGAAGATGAAGAAAGAAAAGAACAATAAAAATAAAAACAAGGGCAACAAGAAGCAACACAAAAGGAAAAAAAACAAGAATGAAAACAATAGAACAAGGAGAAGAAAAAGAAAAACAGAAAAAACCAATTAGAAGAGCAAAAATAAGAAAAAAATAAAAGAACAGAACCGAACAAGAAACACAGCAAGAAGAAAAAAAGAAAAGCAAAGACAAACAAGAACAGAAAACAAGAAAAAAAACGGGAAAGAAAAAACAAGAAAAAGCAAGAATAAGCAAAAAGGAAAGAAGAAAAACCACAAAAAGAAAATTACTAGAAGAAAAAACAAGAGGGAAGAGAACACAAAGAGCAACAAGAAAAAACAAAAGAACAAGAAGGAGAATGGGAACAAGAAAAACAATAAGAATCCCTCCATGCACATATAACAGCATCTCTCTACCTGCCGATCGTTATGGGGAAGAACGGGACTTTCTTGGCGCTGAGCTGCTCCTCCGCCGTGATGGCGGCCTCTAGTGACAGACACATGCTATGGCCTTCGTCGGACAGCTCCACGTAGAGCCGGCTCTCCGGGCTCAGGCCGCTCAGACCCACGTCTCCCTTCACCGTGTACGACTTCCCGCTCTTCTCCACCACTCGCACCAGCTCCGACGTCTTGTGCGTCTTTGCTCCTGAAAGACGGAGTCAGAGTCAGGTCAGCCTCTTCTGCAGCGACGGCCCAACATCTGCCCGACATCTGGGACTCACCGTCGTAAAAACAGACTTCCAGGTCTGCGTCTGGAGAGTTTTCCATCAGCATCACTTTGGCGAACTTGGTGTACAGAGTCACTTTAGGAGTTTTGGATTTTACAAGCTGCACAAACTTGGAGGCGTATTGGTACTTCTTCCAGTATTTTTCTGTGAAACAGAAGTTCAAACTGTTTTTAGCTGTAAAATTCAAGAACTTTTCAGGCACTTTCAAGGTAGGCTTTCAAACTTTTCCAGCACCAAACTTCGTAGGTAAGACAACACAAATTTACAAATATACCTGGTATAATTTATTACCGTTATTAATAATGTATTGTGGTAATATTTTACGTTCTGGACGAGGACAATTCAAATATAACAAAATTTTATGTTTTGAAATATCTCCCTCACATCCTGTTCACCTAAATGTTCTGAAAATAAAACCAAAATTTAACAAAAAAAACCCCCCATAATTTCAATAACATTGTTTAACGTATAATATATTAGATAACCTTTATTTCAGTTACACAGATCAGTAAGTTACTGAGTCATTAGTAAAATATGTTCATTGAGATTATGTGAAGATAAATTACCTTCCTGCTCAAATTAAATGTTTAAACACAATAAAAAAAAGTTACCAAAAAAATTGTAATTTAGCAAATATAAATAATTTTGGTAATTCTAACCAAGAAAAATTTAGTCTAATTTAACTTCAGACAGTGATAAAAAAAATGTTTAAAGTATTTTTATTAAGTTTATGGAAATATCTGGTTTCAACTTTAAATGTTTTCCAAATTGAAGCTATAAATCAAACATTAGATTGCACTTTACTACAAAACTGTGACGTTTCAATCAAGAACTTTCCAACTAAAGTATTTAAAACTCATGTATAAACACAGTAGTTTCTTATATTTATTTCCATTTCCTGATATTAATAAAGTCTGTGTTTGTTTACCTGGAAGGTCGTCGTAGCTACAGATGAGGATGTCCTCTGGCGGCGCTGGCGGCCGGTCCAGCACAGGTGACCCCTTCCCTCCATTGGGCTGGTATATCGTCACCTAAGGCAACCGCAACATCACCACGGTTACAACATGCTGGAAAACACGCAAACAGCAAAAACGGCGTCGCGTGACCGCACCATGGAGCCATCGCAGGAAATCTGCAGGACCTCTTTAACCCTTTCCTGGCCGTTTTGGGATTTTAAAAGCTCCATGCAGACTTCACCTGTTTCCAGGATGCTCACCTGCAAGAATAAAACAAGACATCACCGATAGGGACTTTATTGTTATCACAATAGTTCTGCAATAAAATCAAAGATTATGATAAAAAACGATTTACTTGTTTTTCTTAGGTAATAAATATTTCATCACAGCATTCATAACGCCACAAAATTAAATATGGTGAAAAACATTCTCATCTCAAATATGCTTCTTGAGGATGAAACTTACTTAAAAAAGTGATTTATATCACTTAACTGCAAAAGTAACTGCACTTAGTCATATTTTTAAATTTGCTGATGCTCTGGTGAACAAAAAGCAAATAACTTTTATTAAACATCAAACTAAAATTTATTGTAACGGTAAATCAAAATTCTTATCATGATAAGAATTTTTTCACAATAAACGGTATGATAAATGCCCACTGCTCGTCAGGGAGAAAGAGAAGAATTTCAACCTACAACAGCGTTTTTGGTTTTCTGCCTGATGGGCTTCAGTCTGTGGGCACACAGCGGAGACACGACGTCTCTTAGAGTTTTCCTCTTCTGCTCCCTGCTGTGAGGAGGCTGGAAGTCTGTTCCCGCTGTGATGTCCCGGGACGATTCGGGATACGGCTGCAGACCTCGGCCCGCGGGCTCGGACCAGGAGCTGTGGACCCCGGCAGGTCCTCTGCTGTGGAAGCTGCTGCCGCTGCCGTCTGTGGGCCTCGGGCCGGAACCTGAGTCGGAGGACAAGACGACACTTTGACCTCACACTCTGAGGCGTCTGATGAACAGTTTTATCATTTCTAAAGAACCACCCTTAAAATTTCTCTGAGGGAATTCATTAGTCCTGATTTAACAAACACACCCGAGAGATGTCAGTTATAGATTTATGAGTTAATCTAAAGTTGATTAATCCCTCTTCAATGAAGACCATCTGTTCAAAACACAAAATGCTAAATTTATCATAATATGCCGAATTTAAAATAAACACACATACATTTTAACATTATTATCTGTATGAAACACCAACTGAATAAACAGAAATTTGTGGTTTTCTCACATTATTAAACTTAGACCTACATATTAGAAAAACAGAAACATCTTAAGTTGCTAAATAGAAAAATAAAAGATAAAAGGAATAAAATATGTGAAAAGAGATGTATTCATACACAGCTACTGTTTGTGGTTGCTCTTGATGACAGCCCTCAAAATCAACCGTCCTTGTTGGCGCCATGTTTTTCCCCCTTCCTGTTTCAATTTTTATTCCTTCCATTTCTCTATCATATTTTCTTAGCCTCTGAAGAAAATCAGTAATTTTAGGTTGAGAAGTTGATGCTTAAGAAGCTTGTCGAGTGTTTATATTTCAAAACTAAACCGCATGCAGTCGCCATCTTTGTTTCTGTAGCAACGGCTCTGCTTAAGAATGACCAGCAGGCGCCCTCTGCTGGATGGCGGCCAAACTACAACCCTTAAAAAGAAGGTCTAAGACCATTAATCCCGAACACACCCACAGATTCAAAATCAAAGCTCTACCTTCACTGTTGAGCCAGTTAGAAACTCCATCCAGGTCCTGATACTGGGAGGTTGGTGGGTAAACCATCTGAGCTGCCAGATATCCTGAGCTGAAACACAAAGTGAAATAAATCTCAATCTGAGACCCGAAAAGGAGATCCGACCAACAAACAGAGGTCTTACTGTGCGGGCTGTTTGACGGGAGGAGAGGGAAGCCTGCCATGGTCTGAAAACGGATGAGGAGTGGAGGATGAGGGGAAGAGGGGCCGTCCCACCGCTGTCAGACTCTCCTCTGAATGACATCTGCCCAGCTCATGCTGCGAGGAGGTCAGCCCTGGTTCTGCAGAACCGCAGCGGTCCGATGAGTGAGCCCTCCGGAGGAACCTGGAATACGGCTGTCCGGTCTCTCCGACGTGAGCGGCCCGTCCTCGGGACCCGTCCCCGTCGTCGAAGCTGCTCGGCTGCCGCGGAGGAACGTACGTCATCCGGTTCGGCAGCGCCGGACCAATCGCGTGCTTGGTTCGCCGCTGGAGGCGGGTGCTGCTGCTAGCGGAAACGGAAGACGTACACGCTGTCGAGATGGTGGCGATGCCGCTGTCTATGGAGCTGTCGTCGCCCAGCCTCAGCTCTTTGGTCCTGACCAGCAGGTTCTGGGTCATGAACGGGTGGTCCAACACGGCGGAGAGACTGGGCCGCAGCGCGGGGTCCCTCTGGAGCAGCTGGTGGATCAGGTCCTGAGCCTCTAACGAAACGTGGCTCGGCATCTCGTAGTCCCCGAGTACGACCTTGGACAGAGTGTGCTTGACCGTGTCGGTGTCAAACGGAGGGCGGCCCATCAGGAAGGCGTAGAACATGCAGCCCAGAGACCAGACGTCGGACTCCAGGCCGTGAGCGCTGCGGGTGGCCACCTCCGGGGAGATGTAGTTGGGGGTCCCACACATGGTGAAGTGCTTTTCATTGGGCAGCTTGAGCTGAGTGGCCAGGCCAAAGTCCGCTATTTTAATGTTCATGTTGCTGGTCAGCAGCAGATTGGACAGCGTCAGGTCGCGGTGCAAGATGCCGTGAGTATGTAAATACAGCATTCCCTTCACGATCTGATGCATGAAGTGTCTGGCTGCAGAAACAAACAAATAAATGTTTTAAAAATCTAACTGGAACACAGGCCTGTCACGATAACAAATACTGCCTGATGATAAATTGTTCCAGCAATTATTGCAATAAACAATAATATTGTTGTTTTGAGACCATTTTCAACTAATAATGCAAGTTCTTTCAGAGAGCAATAAACTTTAGTTTTGTAAAATAAAAAAAAAATAAAAAACTAGATACTAGAACTGGAGAACATTTTAAATATCCAAAATAAAGCACAACAAACAAAAATGATAAATAAAACAGAAAGAAAAACCACACACAACAGAAACCATAAATAAAATGGATTCGGATATCTCTGAAAACAAAATTTCCCTTAAAAAAATAATCATCATCAGAATGGAAATTATCGAGCAATTAGATTTTTAATTGCTTATTGAGACAGGCTTTCTGGAACATACTATTTTACAGTGTATATTTTAAATAAATATACCCAGCAAAAAAAAAAAAAAAAATCTTGCCAAGTATTTTTGGTCTGGATTATAGTGCAAATATCTTAGTTCACTTGAAATAAGGCAAAACTCACTTAAAAGTAACAAGAGGCTTGTTTTAAGTCAATAATCTCTTAATATTGATTAAAGTTCTAGTAGCAGTGTTATAAGTGAAATAACCCGAATAAAAATTCAATATTAAGGAATTATTGACTTAAAACAATTTCCTATGTCTTGCCAAAAGTTTAATTTAAGTTAGTTTTACCTTACTCTAAAAGTACTATGACATTCGGGCTAAAAACTAGATTAAAAAGTACTTAGTAATACTGAGTGTTTTTACAGTGTAAGAGAAAACTTGCAGCTCACCTTCATCTTCCGCAAAAGGCATCTTCCTCTCTTTCAAGTACCGACTCATCTCCCCGTTGTGGCACATCTCCAACACCAGATACACATAGTTGCTGTCCTCAAAGTAGTTGTAGAGCTTTAGAAGAAAAACATTTTGTTATTCATTTATTAATAAAAAATAAATAAATAAACAGATCATCAATACATTGTATTGATGTTAAGCAGAAAGGCTGAACTTTTTATATGTTGATGTTAGAAGTATTTTTTAGCTGCAGTTGCACCTATTGCTACAAATAATCAAGCACACATGAATGAAATATTTTTTTAATGTTAGGCAATAAAATTTTTATTTTCTTATTTAGAAAAGGAACTAACTGCTAACTGTGCAACTTTTAACAGATTTCTAATACTGTATGAAAAAAAGGCTTAAATGGTTAAATGTAAAACCAGCAGAATGTGGCAACTTTTTTTCTACTTTTCATTGATAGAATAATCTATTACTAGAGTCTTAATCTAAGATTGCTGTGTAATCCCTACATCCAGTTTGTCTGGATAATCTCATGTGTAGTTCAGGCTCGTCACTACCTAAAAAACTGTGAACTAAATATTTCTGAAGAAAAATGTTTGTTTTTTGAATGCGATATAAGAGACATGTCCAGAATTATTGGAATATGAGTAAGTAGAATATGATTGGCTACACACTGCCAGTCAGCTGGCTTCCCAGCAGAATGTGGCTGTTTAAGAAAGTAATGATAACGTAAATATAGAAAGAGTGGACTTAATCAAATATCTGATTGTAATTCTCAATTACAAACCTCACATCACGAAACTCTACATGAAAATATGATATGCATTATTTTATTATAAACTTATAAACTACACCTGCAAACATTACCTCAAGGATAGAAGGATGCTTCAGTCTGCAGTGAATCTCCACCTCATTTGTCACACGCTGGACCATCCCAGCTTTGTGCATCGCTTTCTTGTCGATCTGTAGATGGAAATATCACAGGTAATTATACCCCTCTACAACGGACTAACAAGCACTGTGGGACAGAGCTGCCAGCAGTGTTTGAGTCCTGGAGCTAATAGCCAATCTGTTAGACAACAAGGCGTTACCAACCAAGAGCTTCTCTCTGGGTAGTTAGGGGACCAGGAGAAGCCCTTGGGAGGTAACTAAAGTCTAATAACCCAACTGTTGTAGTTTACAGTTCAACTGTCTGTTGCTGGCAACAGCTTGTATTTCTAAGACTAAATTATCTTACCATTTTGATCGCAACCTCCAGTCCAGTCTTGACAGATTTTGCCCGGTAAACACATGCAAAAGAGCCTTTGCCAAGGAGGGTGAGGACTTTGAAATCCTACAACAAGAAGGAAAAATACACAATAAATATAATATTTACAATGTTTTCACTTCAGATTAATATTGAAAATCCTGCAGCTGGATCTTTAAACGCATGTACCTCAATATGAACCGCTTCAAGGCATGGAACACTGTCCTCCTCATCACCAAAGAAACTTGAAGAGAAATAATCTATAATCTGATCAAACATCAATGTCCCTCTAACCTGCGACATGTTGAATGCTCAAAGGAACGGTCACTCCAGCAGCTAAGGACACCAAATCCCACTACAACAAACCGCAACTCTCAAACACCTGACGCTGTCATCTGGCCAATCAAAACCTTTAATTATCCCGGCTTCCTCCCCGCTAACGAGAAGAGCAAGCTGCTGTTTCCAAGCAGCTTGCTGTTTACAAACGGATGAGGTCCCAGGAGAACCAGGAGAGCGCCTTGTAACCAACCAAAAACATACACATATACATTTACACACACACACACACACATATATATATATATATACACACACACGAATAGTATCAATATATAAAAAATAATGTTTATTATTATTACTACTCATATTACTCTTATTGCTGTTATTAGTTGCTATTATTATTATTAATGGCATAATATATACATTATTATTGATTATTATAATGTAGTCTCGATCATGCCAATAATAACAACAACAACGCCGCCGCCATAGCAATTTGTCGTCTACCACAACAGGTTAAGTTAGCTTGAACTGATTCCAGCCCACTAAAATCCGTCCTACGATGATAAATCACCATCTATTAAATTTCTACAAATATTATTTTCAATTCATAGACGTTTCTACTGAGATAAGCGGTGCTAATAATCTATTTCGCTGCGTATTTGAAGCAGCAGTTGCTGTAACGCTCGGTAAGTACACCACCCCCCAGTCAGCGCGAGCTGCGTGCGTTAGCCTAACAAAGGGACCCACCTCTATCTTGTCGCCGATTGAAACGCTCATCCTGCTGGATTTCGATCTCGCAGGTCAGCGCCGGTTTGTAAAAATGATCCTCGGTCGACAGAAATCATGGAGCCCCGGAGTAGCCGCTCTCAGAAGGTAAAGAAACTTAGCGCTGTCGTTCCCCTCCAAAACTCTGACATTTCTTCCATTTTGAAAATATCCGCCCGTTACTTTGTGGCTACGTCACATTTACGTTTCTTGGCAACAATAGTCTAGGCCACGCCCCCATTTAAAGGGCCCGTACATAATTATTGAAACGTCAACGCTGCTTGACGTCTGAGCTGAATGGCGTTATTGTTTCACGAATTCATGCATAAAACGTTAATAAAGAGAAAAAACACAAACAACACGGTAAATTACTAATGTTTTTATATGCAATTGCATCATAATAAACTAGAATGACTTCAAAATTACATTAATTTCTGCACTTCAAATATTGTATAAAAAAACAATAAAATTAAATGTATGTAATTTTATGAGACATGCAAAGTCTCATATTGTTTCATGTAATCTTTGTTCTTTTCTTTGAACATACTAGGGCTTGGTTATATAAGAGCAGTTAATGCATAAAGCTCTAATAGAGGAAAACCTAAAACCAAGCTGTTCTAAACAATTTTAAGCTCCTTTGCGTAGATTTTGTTTCTAAACTTCTCATTCAAAGCTATTAAAAAGCTTTTGATTTTACAGTTGTTGTTGTTGGAGAAGGAAGATGTTGACATTTTGTTTGGGGACAATCCTCAGTTGCCATGAGATGAGGCACAATAGATCTCTTGAATGTGGAAAAAATATGTATTTTTTTTTCATTTAGGTTTAAATAATTGTTGCTAATTTTGCATTTTATGACTAAAAAACAGGTAGTCATGAAAATATACATGGATTTTACTGAATAAATATGGTTTTGCAACATTAGGAAAAAGACATTTATATTTATCCAGTCTGATTTTATTTACTAAAATCATATTTACAGTTTCTAGACATCAGCATCACTTTAACCCAATAAAAACAGATACATATACAGGATTTGTATTTTCGCAGTCAAACTAATTATTCTGCATTAACAGTTGCTTGGACAGTACTTATTATTCTTACTGGTCTTTGGGATTACTGGTGATACTGGATGGATCGTTCTGGTATAATCTGAATTTAACCAGTTACAGAACTCTTTTACTTGCATGTGGAAGATGTGAGAGAGTAAAACACAGCACTGTCACACGTGGGAATAAACGGTTTGAAGGCTTAAAGTCTGATGGGAGAGAACACGAAAACAATCCACCGAGGAGGCTGGTGACGACTGAGACGTTTCGCCCAGATTTTACTTTATTTTCTACTTCCTAGGAGAGGCATGATGGAGAATGATGATTGTCGGAGTCCGCTCCTCAGTCCACCTCCATGTGTTTCGCTCCAGGCTTTGGTTGCTGGTTTCCCTTCCCATCTGCTTCCTGCCTGGCTGTGGGGCCATTGTGAGCCGCCTGATCGCCAACGTCGGACAGCTCCTCCGCGACCGGTTTCGGCCTGTTGGCAACCGAGCCGCAAACATCGTCCAGTTCCTGGTTTGGACAGAAACAGGAAGTGAGTAAAATGGGCATGTCGAAAATAGGGCTGGTTATCAGTTAATATAATAATTACTTTTAGCGATTAATCGATTAATCAGATTTTTTAAATTTGCAGATTTTTCTTCTAAGACATTTTTTGTGCAACATTAGCAGCAAAAAAATTAATAAATAATTCAATTCCTTTTTTAAATACGAAAATAAACATTTTATTGCCTAAAATGCATTCATTTAGTGTATAAGTGATTATTTGAATTGATTATGAAAAGTTCAGTGCTTTCTGTTTGACTTAACATCAGTCTGTCAGCTATCTTTTATATTATTAATCCTATTTGATTAATAATGAGATATGAAAAGACCATTAACAGGAGATATTTTTCACAGAATTAAAACCAGTGAAGCTAAAACTATGCCACCTGAGTTTGGGTTGAACATTTTTACAATATTTATTTTTTAATTTAGTCTTAAAAGCAAAAAGTATTTATTTTTGTCTTAATTTCTGCTCTGCATATGTTGCTCTTTCAGAAAATGGTCTTTTTTGAGTTAAGATTGATTGATTACAAAATTAGTTGACAATTATTTCAATATCTGATTCATCGTGATTAATCTGATTAATCGTTTCAGCCCTAACGTAAACCTCACTAATGGAGGATTTGTAAAATATTTATTCATACCTGGATTTTTGCAATGATTTCTGCTACTTTAACCACTGGGTCTTGAGTTATTGCAGTTCTGCTTTGTGCGTTTATTTTGTTGTTCATCCAGCCCATGCTTTCATTCGCAAATTTCTCCACAGCGCTCACGTCCTCTGGGCTTAAATGTGAGAATCGTTCGTCCTTTGGAAAGTGAAGAAGACGGTTAGGAGCAGGTTTGAGGTTCATTAGGGGATAATTAAAGACCTTCTGTTACCTTCTGTTTGTAGGAATCTACAAACTTCATGTAGAGCTGCAGTTTCTTCCCCAGTTCTTCAAAAGCTCTTGGCCTTTCTTCGCTCTCTCTGTGCCGCTCTTGAATGGGCTCACCAAACATCTGTGAAAAATTACGTTATATGAATGAAAACAGCAGATTCCAAGTAGATTAGAAAGTAGATATGCTTAAAAAGGGGATTTTTTTCAAAGATATTGAGGAGTTCTGGGTAGAAAATGTTTGTCAAACAAGATGGCCGCCTTGAGTGACACTCATCTTAACCCAAGAAGTGCGTTGGTCAAAAAAAAATCCAGATTAAATCTTCAAAACCCTAAAATTAAATGAATCAATAACATTGATTATCAATCTGAAAGTGCGATGATGAAGTGAAACCTGGAGAGCGCCCAGCTTTTCCTCGTAGACGTTTTTCGGCTGGTCCTCTCCCTCCTCGTACAGCCAGTTCTCCGTGTCCTCCAGCATCAGCGTCAGCCGGTTACTGTCCTGTTACCAAAGGAGAACTGTGTCGGTCCGCCTGCTCCATCTAAAATGTACTGTTAAAGTGAAAATGTTGACGTTACCTCCTCGGTGATGTAATTCTGATAAATCCCGCAGAGCTTTTCCCGCAGGTCGTACACGTACTCTTCCACTGCGTTTTTAGCGTCGTTCAGCTCTTTCACCAGTTTGTCCTGGCAAATCATCTGACGCTGGAAGGAAGAAGGTCAAAAGTGAAAATATTCAGTGCTAAGAAAACATAAACTGGGAGAATAAACATTTTTTGGGATCTAATTAAAAGTTGCTGCAAGTCAGGGGTGTCCAACATGCGGCCTGGGGGTCATTTGTGGCCCTCTGACTGATTTTCTGCAATTAATGAATGATACAAATTTAGCTCAGGTGGTTGATGCAGAAAGAGATTCTTTATTTGTAGTCAGGGTAAAATTATTTCCAACTAGGGATGAAACTAGCAATCAGTTTTGTAATTGTTTATTCTAGCGATTAATTTGATGATTGGATAATAGGATAAAAAAATGGCTTTTAATCTGTTGATTATTTTTGGCATTAACTGATTAATAATTGGATAGCAAAAGACGCTTAAAAGGGGATTTTTTTCAAAATAATTGAGGAGTTCTGGGTAGAAAATATATACAGACAGAATATTTTTTTTACTTAAATGCAAAAAATATAGATTTTTTTGTACAGTTTTGCTTAACTAGTACGTCATTCTTTCAGTAAATGACATTTTCTAGAGTTAACACTCCAGTTAACAATTAGTCAGCCAAATTAGTAGATTACTATTTCAATAATCAATTCAGCATGATTAATCACCATTAATCACCATTAATCGTTTCAGCTCTATTACTGACATAATTTTTCCTACTATGGGAAATGCTAAATGCAACACAAAGAATTTGTCTTTTTAAAAACAAGTTTTTATAGTAAGTAAAGTCTATCCAGCGACTTTGACTGAAAAGTCAAGTTTGCTGAACCTAAATCAGCTTTTATCTAATTTAAAACATGACCCGAACCCTGTTCTTATGATGAGAATAAATTCATTCAACTGAGCCAAAGAAAATTTGAAAACTAAATGTCTTTCTTTTAACGCAGCAGCATCTCTCACCTCATACTCAACAAAGTTCGTAAGAACGTCTTCGTCCAGTTGCCGAATGTTGTTGGCCACAACGGGAAGATCAATACTCTTCACCTTGACTTTTGGCTTGCTGCCTCCAGCTGTTGCATCCTGCTTTTCTGCAGCTGCCCCTTCCTTGGACAAAACAACGGATGCACATTCATGAAAAAAAAAAAAGTCTTGTGGCTGAAATATTATTCCATGTAGTTAAATTAATCAGTACAGATAACGTGAATTATGTATTTTAGACCTGCATGATCTCATTAACATCTAGGCAAAGAGACGACTCCAGCATCTCCAGGGTAATTGCAGGTTTCAGCGAGTCAAATTTAAGACTTTTTAAGACCTTTTTAATGCCACCTTAAAAGAAATGTAAGCTAGAAAACACCATAACTGCAGGGGATGGTTGGAGAAAATCACTGCAATACAATCAAGCATCACAAAAACAGAAAATTCTGGGGTCTGTTTGCGGCTCTTGGCAGCAGCTTTGTGCTTCTCTCACACTATATTTAATTTCCTTCTGGGACCAATAAAGTATTTTTGAATTTTTAATCTTGTTTTGAATATGGCTCTCTATGGCTTTAACCTCGTAAAGGCAAATAAGAACGTTGTCCAGCCAACCGGCAATAAATTTGCACTTAACCCATGATGGATGTTGTTAAAGCCCCTGGCCTCAAGCTCTTTTTTTTGTTATGCAGGTTCAGCTGTGGGAGCACACCTTCCTGATTGGCTGCCTGGAGGCTGCATGAGAGCAGCAAACCGTACATCAAGATAGATTTAATGAAGAGTGGCAAAAGCAAATGATGTGGATTAGCAGGAACAGGTCATGTTGATGTAAAATATATGACCATAAATTGAGCTGTTAGCATGTCATGACAGTCTTGAAACACTCTGTCAGAAACAGTCCACTGAATGTAAACCTGTTTGTGCCAAATGACCCCTGACTGACCTTAGTGCTGGAGCTGCCGTCCTCATTCGGCCCCTCCGCCTGGCTTTGACCCTCCTGCTCCACCTGCATTTTGCTCTAAACCAAAATGCATTCAGTTATTTCATGCCAGCTACAGTAAACATAAATTATATGTTATGTTTCTGGTGGCACAAACTGTATTGTCTTTGCTGTTTTCAAAGATTCATAGTGCAGAAATTAGAACAAGTTGAGTCTGTAGGACAGAAAATCCAGATTAACGTGACTTTTTTCCAAAATTTGTGTCAGACCCAATCAGCCTGCGATCACAGGTTGTAATAGTTGTTTAGATTTATTTCCTACAATAATTTATTTGGCCTGTTTGTAGAATTTTATCCAAGTAACTACAATTAGTCACAGTTAATCACTTAAATTAAAATAAACCAATTTTTCTGATTAAATAATTTATTGCCTAAATGCAATAACGTAGTATTCTTTTAGTGAACGTTTGATTAGTTTTAGATTATTTGACTTTTTTTTTTTTTTGCATTAACTGATTACTTATTCGGTAGCAAAAGCTATTTTGTTTTTCACAGAATTTGCCCGTTGTGGAGTTTTAGGTAGAACATACTTACAGATAATTTATTTTTTCATCTTAAATGCAATTTTTTAAAATAAGTTTTGACTTAATCACTGCTCTGAGGGTGTTTTTCTTTCAGAAAATGGCCTGTTTTTGAGTCTGTATACTCAATTAATTTATTACTAAATTAGATGACATTATTTCAGCAAACGATTAATCACGATTAATTGCGATTAATCACTTAACAAATTGAAAAATAGACCAATTTTTCTGAAAATGTTCAGGTTCTGAAAGGACTCTAAAAGACAGTCAGAAACTATTGATACAAGGTAAAAGAAAACTTGGTTGATTTTGCACATTACTGTCCAAATCTAAGATAAAATGCTGCACTGTTTTCTCAGGTGTCAGACGCCTAAGAAAGAATATTGTTTTCTTTTTGCACTGGCAGCTTTCAGTGTAACATGGAGATCAGAACCTCACCTGCTCCTCTGCTCGGCCTTCATTCTGCACCGGTGGCTCCGACTCAATCTGCATGTCCTCCGCTTCCCCTTTCAGCTTCTCTATGAGCGACGCGCTGGACACACTCAAGATGCCATGGATGTTGACGCGCACTTTGACCTTTACCTTTGAACTGTCTCCGTCCGGCTGAGGAACCACGTTCTGCACTGAAAAGCAGCCTGATAGCAGATGGAGAGAAGAAAAGCAGGTTATTGACCGTGAAAAAGAATTAACCTGCCACTCAGTGAAATTAAAATGTTTCAGAGCATCAAACATAAATACAAAAAGAAATGTTCAAGTTAGCATTTAATTTATTATGAGTAAAAAAAAAACAACCTGCCATAATGTGAAAAAGTAATGGCTCCTCACAGTTAAATTAAGAAGTAACTGTGATTAGGGCTGCAGCTAACAATTTATTGATTAATCAGTTATACTGACGATTTATCAATCAGTTAAAAAACATTGTCACATTTTGCAGATGTTTCAATATTGGAAATACATTGCAAATAAGCAAATAATTAAATTCCTTTTTTTACATAAGAAAATTAAGATTTTATTGTCTAAAATTCAATAAAAGCATTTCTTTTGTGAATTTGAACCAGGTGAAGCTGAAACTATGCCACCTGTGTAAATATGTCTTAAATTCAAAATGTATTTATTTTTTGTACAAGTTGAGCTTTACTACTGCACTGAATATGTTGGTTTTTCAGCAAGTGGCTTTTTTGAGTCTGTGTAATGATTAATCGATAGCTAAATTAGTTGACGATTACTTCAATAATCAGTTAATCACCATTAATCATGAATAATAGTAGTCATTATTAATTGTGCTTAATTGGTCGTGATTAAGCATTATTAATAACGCTGAATTAATCATAAATAATCAGATTAATCGTGATTAATCACGATTAATCAGGACTAATCAAATTAATCACAATTAATCGGATTAATCCGATTTATTGTTTCAGTCAGGTCTAATAAAAAAATGCAAAAATGGAGTAAATCTGTTTAATTTTCCATAGTGCTGTGGATAAGGTTTTCTTTCTGTAAAAGCAGGAGCAGCAGAAGTGCAGAATCAGCACCAGTACCTATCCTGTGATCCGAGTAGGGGAGCTCCTGAGGATTACTGTAAAACGCTTCCAGGTCAAAGGGCTCCTTCTTGTGGAATGTGATCACCTTGGAAAATGGAGCAGCATGGTTCTTACCGAAAACCTCGCATTCTCTGCAGCAGAGGAGAAACCAATGTCAGGAAATGGAAAGAAACCTTCAGTTAGGGCGATACCGATAAAAAAAAAATCAGATTTTAATCATTTTTTCCTCACTTTTTTTTCTAGATAAGAAAATCCAAATGACAGAAAATATTTTCTAAAAGTGGTTTTTATTTCTGTAATCTCTTCTGTGAATTAGACCAGTGTTTTTCAACCACTGTGCCGCGGCACACTAGTGTGCCGTGGGTGATCGTCAAGTGTGCCGTGGAAATTATCCAATTTCACCTGACAAATTAATTATCTGCAAATAATATGCCGTTTTCGAGTGTCTGTGCTGTAGAAGTGACTAGCGGCGTAATCATGCAATTTCCTTGTCACTAGATGGCAGTAGGTACATAGCATTGTACGTAAAAACAAGATAATTAGTGATAAGAATTAATATATGCGACTATAGAGTATCATTTGTTTACATTTTGGTTGGTGGTGTGCCTCGTGATTCTTTCAATGAAAACAATGTACCTTGGCTCAAAAAAGGTTGAAAAACACTGACCTAGTGGTTAGTTTATGCTTTTATTTTAAAGAACGGTAGATTTCTTCTTCGTGTATTTTGTGATATGCACGTCCTGTTCTTGCTAACCACGATGAGTCAGCGTTAGAGCCTGAAAGAAACCGAAGAAAATTTTTAAAATAGCGGCCTTGGAAAGCAGAATGAGGTATGAATATGCGCAATTGTGTGTTAAGAAATATTATTTATTTAAGAAGCAGTTAAATGTTATCGGTTTATTGTTTAAAAACGAAACTGCGTATGCTTACGAGTTAAGGACACAACGTATTCCTTTCTTTTGTACTGGGAACATTAATATGTTTATTTTATACAAGAGTTAAGCATGTCCAACAATTGTGTATCCTTTTATTTCATGCTACAGTTTTCACGGTGTCAATGACAAGAAAAGTCAAGATTAAACTGCAGCCGTTTGGAACTTCCTGCGTCTGGCTGTTTATTCCATGAGGCTGCTACACTACATTTACTCAGTTACATTGACTTGAATAAGTTTCTTGAAAAAAACAAAACGTTTAGACTATGTTTATATGAGACCGTTGCCTCATAACTGCCTTCATACATCCATCCATTTCCTGTAGACCTTTGACCCTACTGGGGTCAGGAGGTGCTGCTGCCTCTCCAGCTAACATACTGGGCGAGAGGGGGGGTCACCTGGACAGGTCGCTAGTTTGTCGCAAGGCAACACAGAGACAGACAGGACAAACAGCCACACACACACGCCCGCACGCACACACACCTTCATTACAAAACCAAATGGCAACGACCATTTCAAATTTAAACATTCCTTCTAAAAATAATTTTTAAAAAAATCTTAAATATTTCTCCCTAATTAATAATACACTAACAAATTGGTATAACTACTATTAACAGAACACATACATATAAATAAAAAAGAAAAAAATCAAACGTGGGTTTTATATCAGATTAAATTCTGATTAAAAAACATTTTATTGCAGCTGCTGTGTCAATGATTTTCAAAGATTTACAAAATGACAAAAACAAATTTTTTAATGTTTTGTCAATAAGAAGAGATTTTCCAGAACCACATGTATGAATGTAAAATTTGGCTGTTTTTCATGTTGATTTCCACATTTAGATGCTACCGCCAAGGCACACTGAGTCAGTTGTAGTTCCCATGCCAGGCCACCAGAGGGCGCTGTGATTTTAGCATGTTATTGAACACACTGACCTTCAGACCCTTAGCTTCCACTATGTTGTAAACAGTAACCTGTCTCTGGGGAATCAAGGCATTAATTGTGTTAAACTGAACAGGTTAAGTCGTCCAATGATGCTATCTACAAGAAAAAACATTTATTTTTTTATCTTTTTTCATTCAATATGATCACCCAACATTTAAAAAAACTGTACGTCATAAAAGCATTCACCACTTAAATCTTTTCAATTACCAACTTCAGTATATCGAATTCTTGGTAGGTCAGTGAAAAGAAATGATGCAGTATTTAAAATAATTTACAAATATAATCTGAAAAGTGTGGCATGCAAAGTCCAAACCATTTATTACCAGTTGTGCATCTTTACCAGCTTTGCATGGCTACAGACTGAAATATGTAATTGTTTTTATTAGTAAAACAGCTGAATGAAGAGTAACTGGGAATGTCTTACTACAGAATGTAAAAAACATTTACGTCTGGGCTTTAGCTAGGCCATTCCAACATGAAAATGCTTTATTAGAAACCATCAATTGTAGCTCTGGCTTGTTGGGAGTGGTCATTATTTTGGAAGTCGTTTGCCTGTAGCTACTTTTCATTCAGAATTTCCCTGTTTTTGACTTAATTTACTTTTCCATCAACTTTATCTTCCCGCAGCATGACGCTGCCACTGCAGCATCTTACAGAATGGATGAGGTGACGTGTGCCTCCATGCACTGATTAAAAGTTTCAGACTTTAGAAAAGCTTGCTATACCACTGCTTCATGACACACTCACTGCAGGATCTTGGAGAGGGACTGGTTCTTCTCCTGCAGGTCCACCGGACTGTGGTACGGCGGCGCCGGGTCTGGTTCCTTCGACCCAAAGTAGGCATCCGTCTCTGCCTGAGGGATTCCCATTCGCTGAATGTAGATGTTCACCAGAAAGTCCAGCTTCCTCTCCATGGACAGGACCTGGAGGACAGTAGAGTTTACTTCAGTTCCAGACCTGCATCAGGACAGAGATGCAGGTCTTACTGGTGGTTAAGCACCAGCCTTACTGGTCTTTAACCACTAATGACCAGTAAGGCTGGTGCTTAACCACCATGTTTAAAAGTCAGAAAACCAGCAAATGCTGCCAGCACTACGGGCAACAGATGGAAAGAGGCTTTCAGCTAATTCTGGTGCATTTACAGAAATGTAATTAATGTACATTGTCCTTAATAAATAACTAAAGTAGCAGCAGAGTGGAGGCACCTGCTTCTCCACCTTCCCCAGACGTCCCATCATGCTCGGGTCTTCAGGTATCTCCTCGCCGCCTGATTTGGGACGGTCCTTGTCTGCAATGGGGGTTCCTCTTCCCACAATCTGATCCACCCTGCCAGAACCAGACAGAACCCGGTCACAGCTGATTCAGAGTCAGAGCGGCGAGGCGCCAAGACCCGGAGTCTTACCGGGCCTGGAGGTTCTTGATGCGGGCCAGCATGTCCAGGTGTCCAGCCGAGTACTGCTCGATCACGTCCATGACGTCGTAGGGACGGAGGCTCTCCTTGAACTTCCTCTTGGACACCATGAAGCGCATGATGCTGCCAGAGACAAGCAAGCGTCACCACAGCTGGACTCGGACCGGGTTCTGCTGGTTCTGGTCTGGAGCACGGGCCCGCAACAGGGCGCGTTGTCTGGACTGGTCACAGCCAGGAACTAATCTGGTCCAGTCCAGTGGTTCTGTTCTTTCAGAGCAGAACCTATGACCACATTTCCACTGAATTGGTGTTCAACATCAATAAAAACAGAATATGTTGATTTGTAAATCCTTTTGAATTCAATCAAATTCACTAAAAAGACAAGCTGTATCATATTCAAACAGATAAACTTATAAATAATATTCACTCGTCTGGATTTTGATCAATCTAAAAGTCCAGAGTAATCTTTTTTGGCGAGACGGTTATTTTCTTGGAAATTTTCAACTTGTCAAACTCAGAAATGTCCAGATTTTTTTCTAGAAAATTCTACAAAAGTAACTCCTCTTCGTTTCTCTAACTACAACCTCTTTAACTTGAATTGAACATGAAGTAGAACCCGGACAGAACCAGAGAAACGAACCAGAACCAGGAAACACCGACGCTGGTTAGAACAGATCTGGGATCTGAATCCTGGCCGTAGAGCAACAGCAACAAAATAATGATAATAATAAAGCAGGCTGCAGGTAAACGGGACAGAACAGTGAAATAATGACGCTGAGTGACGTGACTGCTCTTACCCAACAGCTGATGATGACCTTTGACCCTGGCGTGAGCATAAATAAAACATAAGTAAATAAAATAATGTGAATAAAATCATGACTTAGTGCATAAAACAGCAAATGAGGAGTGAGAAGCGATGGATGGTCGGCAGCGCAGCAGACAGCCTCTGATGGACGGACTCCTACCAGATGGCCCTGATGGTGACCTTTAACCCCGGTGTCAGGTCCTGAGGGACGAACTCGCAGTGGCAGCTCTTGTTGTCGTCCACCATGTCTTCACCTGGCAGGCTGGCATCTGAAACAAAAGCAGAGGTCAGAGGTCATTTAGTCCCATCCCTCAGCGGACGCTGCTGCAGCTTCCTGAGAGACTTGATCATGTGACAGGAAGTCCAGAGGAATGAAGCAGCTTCCTTCCTGTGAGCGTGAGTGTGAGCGCTGACCTGGACAACTCTTGTGTCTGAACTCTTCATCCTGCATCTCTAGCAGCACTACAAGAGGAAGAGGAGAGGAAACAGCTTCATCAGAGGAAGAGGAGAGGAAACAGCTTCATCAGAGGAAGAGGAGAGGAAACGGCTTCATCAGAGGAAGAGGAGAGGAAACAGCTTCATCAGAGGAAGACGAGAGGAAACAGCTTCATCAGAGGAAGAGGAGAGGAAACAGCTTCATCAGAGGAAGAGGAGAGGAAACAGCTTCATCAGAGGAAGAGGAGAGGAAACAGCTTCATCAGAGGAAGAGGACAGGAAACAGCTTCATCAGAGGAAGAGGAGAGGAAACAGCTTCATCAGAGGAAGAGGAGAGGAAACAGCTTCATCAGAGCAGCAACAGATCTGCGCTTCTGACAACCAATCAGAAACAGCATCATAAAGGTTCAGGTTCGGATCAGGATCGGTCGGGTTTCTGCACAGTGTTTGTAAGTTGTCAATATCTTACCTACCAGAAACGTTTCATGATCAAAAAGCTGAACACCTGAACTCCTCTGAGGAAACATCTCAGAACCATCGGGTCGGAATAGAACCAGCCATTCCGACATGTTGATCATTTCTGGGCCAGAATCCAGTTGGAGGAAGTGGACCCGTTCACTGAACATACCAGCTCTGAGTTAACATCTGGTCCTCGATGGAGGATTATCAGAACCACCAGGATGACACACAGCAGTGGTTCCTAAAGTGTGGGGCGCGCCCCCTAGGGGTGCACAGTGCCATTGCAGGGGGGGGGTTAGCAGTATGGATGAATGAAAAAAAAAAACAGTTACACAAAAGTGTTTCACTGTAAAGATGGTTTGTAGTTTCGTTGCAACCTGAAGTGTGAAATAAACGTCAGTGGAGTTTAAAAACAAAATGTGAGTAAAGGTTTATGTCTGGATGAACGATGGGCCCAGTTGATTTTATTTTTTATTTTTTGGGGGGATTTTATTGTAATCCATAGGGGGCCAGAAAATCTTTGGGAACCACCGACACACGGGGAGGTCTCCGACCAGAACCAGCTGTTTGGATCTCACCATTAACTGGAAACTAAGCCGGTGATCAAAAGGACAGAAGAAAACCACCAGAAACCCAAACCAGCCGATCCCCAAACCGGACCGTGTCCAGAGGAACCTGGAGATGTTCCTGCAGCCGCTGCCGCCCCCTGCTGGCCTGGAGCAGCAGTTCCGCTGTAGGACTTGAGGTCAGCCAGGTTTAATGTTTTGAAGCTAAATGCAGCCAACATGGATGGAGACCAGGAGATCCAAACACGCCGCGTCCGACTGTGTGACCAGTTCAAACTGGTTCTGACCTTTGACCCCTGATGATGACAGCTGATCTGTTTCCTTAGCAAACTTTCTCCGACTTTCATCCAAATCAACTTTATCTGCTTTTTATTAAGTCGGTGCTGGAAATTCACGTCATCTGAACCAAAACAGAACTGCCTAAAAATTAACAGCAATATTTTTGATTTATTGTGCCTCTCATAGAGAAAAATGTGGGTGTTAATTTTTCATGGTCATATTTTCACCATGTTATTCATGAATAAATAATATTAAATATCTGAGTTACAAACTAAACGTCACCATTTAAATATTTAGACTAATAACTATTTAACTTGCAAATTAAACATTTAGTATTTAGGAAGCAAAATATTTAGTATCCAAACCAACATTTAGTAACAAACAAAATATTTATTTTCAAATTAAACATTTAAATTTCAGATTCAAATATTTATTTTTAAAACACTTTTTTTTAGCTTGTTAACTAAATATTTAGCTATAAGACTAAATGTTTAGGTCCAGGCTAAATATTTAACTAATATGCAAACTGGCATGCTAACAGACGGAAGTGGAATATGAAAGTAAAAGCTGTTTTAAATATTTAGTTTGGAACATTGTAATTTTTAAATTTATGAAATATGATGAAAATATGGCTTTGAAAAACAAACACACATTATTTCTCCATGAGAGGCTCAATAAATGAAAATATTTCTGTAAACTTTTCACTGTAATTTTGCAGACGGTGACTGTGGGATAATGAGCCGAGACGCAGCTGTCGCCCCCTGGTGGCCACACGGTGCGCAGCAGTTTGAGGTCAACCTGCCTCACCTTCAGAGTTCTGGCGGGACGCCGCTCCTCGAATCCTGAAGGCCTGCCGCGTCCGGCTGCGTTCCCCAAAGCTCCAGCTCTTCGGAACCTTACTGGGACTGTCATCCAGACTGGGCTCCATACTGGGAGACCGGCGCGGAGCCTGGACGCCCCCCTGGGTGCTGGGGCCCACTGCCACGCCGCCCGGAGGAACCACTGCAGACAGCAGAGCAGACCTGCATGACGCTCTGACAGAAAACACACTGAAAAGTGCGGCATGTCACTCTGATCATTCAAAACATAAAGGCAGTGGTGGGACTTAGCTGCTGCTGTGTTACTGTACAGGATTGTATAAAATCAACTGTTTCATCTTTCCATCATGTCTTAATGTTTTCCCCTTTTTCCAGAGGAGAGAAGGTCAAAGGTTATGAACTTATGAAATAAGAACATTTGATGATATTTTACTAAATAAACCCTGATAATATCTGACTGTTTAACCTCTAAAACAACTTGGCTGCAGACTGAGACATAAAGGCAACAAAAACTCAGTAGGTGCTGGTAGGGGCCAATCAGGGGCCCCCAGACATTCAGGGGGAAGTTCTGGTTCTGGTTCTAGTTCTGGTTCTGACTCTGGTTCTGGTTCTAGTTCTAGTTCTGGTTCTAGTTCTGGTTCTAATTCTAGTTCTGGTTCTGGTACCCACCGTGCTGAGGAGAACTCTTCCCTTTGGTTCCGGAGCTCCGTGGAGACGAGAAGACTCTCTCTTTCAAACTGACCTTCTGACTGCAGAGACAGAAAGAATCCAGTCAGACCTGACAAACATGGCAGACAAACATGGCCGACCATGTTTATCGGCCATGTTTGTTGCTTAATGGCAACCACAATGCAACAAACATGTTTGTCCCATGATGCCCTGGGAAAAACATGGTGTCCAACATGGGCAACATGGACACCATGTTGCCCTGGTGGGACAGGGCAACATGGTGGGACAGTTGCCCTGTCCCACCATGACAGGGCAACTGTCATGGTGGGACAGACTCCCACCGAGTAAAGCTGCAGCTCTGAGCAGCAGGGGGCGCCGCTGCAGCACTGACCTCTACAGATCCACACACTTAACCCATTTGGGATCAATAAAGTATTTTTGAATGAAATCACCCAAGACTAAAGGAACCAGAACCTGAAGACCCGGTTCAGATGAGGCAACAGGTATCTGAGCAGTTCTGGTGGAACTGATCCGGTCTGTACAGAATGACCAGAACCAGAACCGGCTTCAGATATCTGGTTCTGAAGCGTTTGGACTGACCTCGGTGACGGCTCCGGCTGGACGTCCTTCCTGTAGACAGACAGAGTTATCAGTCAATTAAATGAGGCAAAACATTATGACCATGTCCAGTTTCTGTTTGGTGCGGGGGAATTCTGGTTCTGTTCTGAACACCTGGTTGTTTTAAAGAGCATTTATCACATGAAATCCACTTTTTTAGGCCTTTAATATTTTATTTTTCATTTAATTCAATAAATAATATATAAAATTTCAAAAAACACAAAAATGTTCATTTTTGTGTTTAGTGGATTTTTGTTTTATTCTCAGAAACGGGTTTTGGGTCGTTCGTTCTTCATAAACTTTTGCTTAATTTACTAAAAGGATGCGTCAAAGTAAAAGCCACTGAAATGTTACTAAGTAACCTTAAGTAACCTGAAGCCCTAACCTATTAAGTCCATATTTACTTCGTCTCCTGAAAGTCTGAACATTTTACTGAAATATTTTTTAACTGCATCAACCTTCAATAATAAGTTGGTGTTATTTTTGTATTCTGGTGAAAGGCCAGACAAAATCAGTTCAAGGGCCACAAATGTTCTGCGGGCCGCACTTTGGACACCCCCTGCGGTAGGAGAACAGAGTTTTTAACAGACCAGAGTTTTTCTCGGTGGATGGAGCTGATCAACCAACCAACCTAAACGAAAGTCCAGACTTGTTCTTGAGGTTCCTCAGCAGGTCCAGCTGGTTCAGAGGAGGAATCAGCCTGCAGACAAGCAGACGGGGTGAGGCGGCATGGGGGCGGAGCGCTGGCGGCGTGGGGGCGGAGCCTCACCTGTACATGGGGACAGACACCGTCCTCTCGTAGTAGTCCCAGGTGGAGGTCAGGTCGGTCCGGCTCAGGTTGGTGGCGTAGACCCGCCAGGCGGCCTGCAGACACTCTGAATGAGAAACTTCAAACTAAAACAACTTCTGGAAGCTCTAGATCTATAAAAGTCTAGATAAAGCAGCCGAACCTTGTGAGTCTCACCTTCACTCATCCAGCCAATCACAGAGAAGCTGTGATGTCACCACTTACCTGAATGAGTCCAGCTGCGGGGTTCCGTCTTTTCTCAAAGTGTTTCTGTCGGTGCTGCTCCTGAACCTTCAGAGCGAATCCAGAGCCAAGAATTCCCTGGAGAGACAGACAGCTGAGTCCAGGTGAGTCCAGGTGAGTCCAGGTGAGTCCAGCTGAGTCCAGCTGAGTCCAGCTGAGTCCAGGTGAGTCCAGTTGAGTCCAGCTGAGTCCAGGTGAGCCCAGGTGAGTCCAGCTGAGCCCAGCTGAGTCCAGCTGAGTCCAGGTGAGTCCAGCTGAGTCCAGGTGAGTCCAGCTGAGTCCAGGTGAGTCCAGCTGAGTCCAGCTGAGTCCAGCTGAGTCCAGGTGAGTCCAGCTGAGTCCAGCTGAGTCCAGGTGAGTCCAGGTGAGTCCAGCTGAGTCCAGCTGAGTCCAGGTGAGTCCAGTTGAGTCCAGCTGAGTCCAGGTGAGCCCAGGTGAGTCCAGCTGAGCCCAGCTGAGTCCAGCTGAGTCCAGGTGAGTCCAGCTGAGTCCAGGTGAGTCCAGCTGAGTCCAGGTGAGTCCAGCTGAGTCCAGCTGAGTCCAGGTGAGTCCAGGTGAGTCCAGGTGAGTCCAGGTGATCTCAGGTAAACCATAAAATGACTCACAGCTGGCAGAGCGAAGAAGGAAACTCCGATCAGAGTAAATGTTGCAGCCAGCAGGCGTCCATTCCAGGTGACGGGGAACTTGTCTCCGTATCCGATGGTCGTCAAGGTGATCTGAGGAGACATCAGGAGACGGGTCAGACTGTCCTGTTGCCTGGAGACGACAGCATCATCAGATGAAGATCAGGAGGACATCAGAGGACACCTGCTGTGTACCCTGCACTACACCTGGACTCACCTGTGATGTGCAGTAATTATAGCTATGCTGTCGCCATGGTAACCCTGATCTATCAAAGTAGAGCTTGGTTCTGATGTTCTCTGATGCTCTCCACAAACATGAAGCTGACCAAAACCAGTACCAGAACCAGTCACTGGTTGTGTGTGGTGTAATCTCACCAGTCCCCACCAGAGGGCGTCAGCGTACGTCTCAAACTGTTCATTGTCTTCTTTCTCTGCTAGGTAGACCAGGAAACTGGCCAGGATGAGACACAGGAAGCCGATGTACCAGGCAGTGATGAGTTCCTGTGGAGAAAGCAGACGTTCATCCAACTGTTCATCCAACCGTTCATCCATCCATCCTACTGGGTGAGTAGGACCAAAAAGTCTCTGAAATTGACTGGAAGAAACTTCTGAGGAGCTAATAAATACTTTTGACCAATAAGAGGAAGATCAGTGACATCAGATGTTTGAAAGACGAAACCAGCAGCACGCACACACACACACCCCAACACACACCCACACACACACACACACAGTAAAGTCTTTCCTCCTTAGATCTGTTTCTTCTTCTCTGTTTCCAAAGGGTCAGGTGACCTTAACATGCCCCGCCCACCTCCAACCAGAAAGGAGGTGGATGGCTGTTTCTGACCAATCGGATCAGTTTTCATCACCAGAACCATCAAGTCTCATCAGAACTGCTGGCTTGTTTTGGATTTGGTTCAGAGTGAACTCACCAGACATTATCTGTTCTCAAGAGCACCGTGACTCCTGACCCCTGACCTTGCTGTGCGCATAGACCACCGATCCCAGCAGCTTCCAGGTTCCTCCACGTCGATCCATCCGGATCATCCGCAGAATCTGCAGGAAGCGCAGCGACCTGATGGCAGAAGTGGCGAAGACGTTTCCTTGAGTCCCAGCAGCCAGGACAGAGATGGAGGCGATGAGCACCATGATGTCTGCAGAAAGGTCAAAGGTCAACACAGAAGATACTCTGAAGTGAGGGACAAATATCTCAGATGGTTTTTACAGAAACTTTATCCTGAAGCAGCAGGTTAATTTGAGATGATTAATCAACTAATTGCATAGAAACATTTATATTCATTTAACCACAATATAAAATGCAAATAAACTAACAGTTTATTTGCATTTGTTTTCTTATTTGTTTTAAAATAAGAAAGTAAACATTCTATTGCTTACGATGTAATAACATAGCATTACTTTAGTGTTTATTTTGTAATTAACCAATTAACAATTGGACAGCAGAAGATGTTTAACAGGGGATTTGAACAGAATTTGAAGCTGAATTTGTCACATGAGTTTTGGGTTGAAAATATTTACAAAGAGTTTTTCTTTTAAGTTTTTTGTAAATGTTTATAATTTTTGTTCAGTTTCGGTTTAATTACTGCTCTGAATAAGTAGTTCTTTCAGCAAAAATATTTTCGAGTCTTTGTTCTCCATTTACCGATTAAATAATGACTAAATTAGTTGACAAATAATTCAATAATCGATTAATCGGGATTAATTGGACTAGTTCAATTAATCACACAGACCTCAGTCAGACCTCACTGTGATGCTGGTTCCATTGATAATCTTTTACCGGTTCTGAACAACCTGATCTCATCTCTTTCTGTGATTTCTGTTTCCTCTGGTTGAGTGATGAAGATGAAGATGATGAAAGCAGCAGATGGAGACTCACCGATGACGCAGAACGGTTTTCTGGCGAACTTCAGCCGTCCTCTCCATCCTCGGTAGCGGCAGCAGCATCCCGCAGCCCAGATCCTGACCATGTACTCCACCCCAAACACCACGATGGTCACCACTTCCTGCACAGTTAATATGGCTCATTCAGCTGAGCAGCATGGTGGAGCAACAACAACAGCTGTTAGCAGATAACTGCAGCCTCCAGTCAGTCTGCAGAAGCCTGGACATTCTTCTAATGTGCACTGCGCCTTGAAATGTTTTGGATAGGGATGCAAACAACTAACCGACTTACCATTAATTGTTAATTAATGGTTTCTTTGATTAAAGCTAGTTCAAATCAATTAACTAACAAGGTCCAACTAGAGTAGAGCTTGTTTTAGTGTTGTAGTTTGGCCTCCATCCAGCAGAGGGCGGCGCTGGTCATCCTTAAGCTGACCCAGAGACAGAAACAAACATGGCGGCAGGGCCATGCCAGAACAGAAAAGAGAAGCGATTTAAACAGAGGATAAAAAATGCATTTTATGGGATTCTGTTTAGAAATATAAGCACTAGACAAGTTTCTTAAATTTCACCTCATTCAGCTGAAATTACTGATTTACCACAAAGTCGAGGAAGTGGTGACAGAAAAGCTGAAGGAATGGCGCAGAAAAATTATAACATGATGGGAAAAAACATGGCTGCAGTGAGTTAATGCACTTTATGAAGAACAGTTTGAACAACACAGACTGGATTCTGTATGAACTTCTCTGTTTGTGGGAGAATTAGAGTTTCACATATTTTATTCTTTTCATCTTTTATTTTTCTGTTCAGAAGCCTAACAGGTTCATATTTTGTTTTTTGTAAATATGTAATAATTTGAGAGAAACACAATTTTACAATATTTAATACAAGTGACACTAAATAGTGATATTTTTTAAATTCAGCAAAAAAAAAAAAAAAAAGGCTGCTTATCAATTAATCGTTAGCCAATTGATGAGCTTAACCAACTTTAACTCATTAATCAATAACTTACATTTCTAGATCTGGAATCTCTGTAGAACCTGAGCAGCAGCTGAACGGTACCGGCTCTGCTCGCTAGCTGTTAGCTGCTCGCTAGCTGTTAGCTGCTCGCTAGCTGTTAGCTGCTCGCTAGCTGTTAGCTGCTCGCTAGCTGTTAGCTTGATAAACTGCCTTGTTATGCCAAACTAACTAAACTGGCTGCATTGCTTTGATAGACTTGGCTCTTTTTGTTAAAGGCAGTAAATATCTACCTTTAACAAAGTGAGATCCAGCCTTTAAAACCACACAATAAAAACTGAATGTTTTTCCATAAAATCCCTGGTGCTTTAAGTTGAAGTTATGACACTTCAACTTAAAGCACCAGGTTCTCAGCCATCCAGGATGGGAAAACCAGAAAAGCAACTTAACAAGTTAGAATTTAAATAACACATAACTTGTATTGAGAGCCACTGCAATAAATCAATATTTATGAGGAATTTTATTAAGTAGAGTCACTCATTAAAGCTTGTTTTTATTTCTAGTCTTAATTTTAGTAAAGGTGTAGCAGAGATTAGATCAGTGACTCTGAACCAAAACTCAGATCTAAACAACATTTGAATTTTAGTTTTACTTCTACGGGTCTCAACAGGTTGTTGACTGAGGAAAAACACACGTTTGTTGTACATTACCACTTACTAGTCATTTTTGGCTTGAACACATTAAAAAGTTTTTAAACCGCGTTTCATTTCACTGTAACTTTTACACTTAAGAAATGTCCTTGTTTATCGTCTTCCCCAATAATGAGATGGGATTTCCTCCCTTGGGCCCAGAACCAGGCGTGTTGTTCTGGTGTTTACCAGGATGTAGAGGGCGTCCTCTGAACTCTTCTCATACTCTTTGATGGTGGAGAACACAGACAGAACCAGGCAGGAGAACACCAGCAGGAACCTGGACACAGAACGCCAACAAACCCATCACAGCTGAGATCAGCTGGTCAGAACTTTCAGATCTAACTCCAGCTGGGATCGCCGAGCACCCGTAAAACCTCTGCAATAATCAAAACGCATTAAAACTACATAATAAATTCATGAAGCAGCAGCATTAGCTGACAGCTGTGTGTGTGTGTAATTACACATAGGCGTGGTAGATGAAGGCCCATCCTCGAGGTCTCTCCAGAACGTTGTAGAGGAAGTTCTGCAGCCGCCTGTAGAGGGCGTTTCTTTTCGGAGGTCTCTTTCCTCCAGAGACGCTGCTGCGCTGACGCCGAGGACCTTCGTCCCCACCTGGAGGCCACAAACAGCGGCCATGTTCCCCTCATTATGCTCAAAAGGTAACCAACAGAAACTGACTGACCACCAAGATGTCCAGAAGCTAAAGCTTTCAGTTGCACTAACACCAAGCACTGGGGCTGGTTGACGCTACTGGACAGGGGTTTGGTGTTTCCTGACTTTGGCTGAAATCAGAGAACATCCTCTGATCGAAGCCATTAGAACTCATCGAGACTCTGAACGAGGAGTTTCCCAATCCTGCAAGTTATCATCTGCACCAGATTCACTTCAAAGCCTCCAGAACTCTTCAGTGTCAGAACCTGGACAGCAGATGCATTGAGTTCAGGTCAGATGTGGCAATGATTTGACTTACTCTGTGATTTACTGTGAGTAATGTTGAGTTTGTCTGAACAAAGTGGTCAGAACAGTCAGCGGCAGCCTGATTTATAAACAGTAAAAGATGAAAAATATTTGGTTACCATGACCACTGTGTGGATGAGCCAAACTGAAGTTATCTCTACACAATCTAGAGTTATATATCTAGTTATAGACCCAGAAGCACAGCTTCAGTTATTCCATCTGAAAACTCGAGATCAGGCTGACCTCTGACCTCCAGAGCCACATAAAGCCGGTTCCACAGTGGGCCTTTTAGCAGCTGCAGAACATTTCCAGGACCAGAGACTAAAGTCTCCGATAAGAGAAACTCATCCAGCAGCAGGTCTGACTGACAAACCAACGTCCAGAACCTGCTGATCCAGAACCTGCTGATCCAGAACGCTGCTGCTGGAGTTCTGACTAGAACCAGGAAGATAGAGACACCGCCCGGTTCTACAGTCCTTCACTGAGACTTTAAACTGCTGGTAGTTTATAAATCACTGAAAGATTATAGATCTGCTGCTGGATCAACCTGCTGGTTCTGGTTCTGGTTCTGCTCTGCATCCAGAACCAAACATGGAGAAGCAGCATTCAGCTTCTATGCATCACAGATCTGGAACAAACTTCCAGAAAACTGAGCAACAGCTGAAACAGTGAGTTCCTTTTAGGCTAAACCAGCTGATTAGAATTGATTAATAATTACTGGAATATTGATTATCATGCCGGATCATAACTTTTTGTTACTTCTCTTTATTTTGCCACATTGATGTAATGTTTTATTTTATTTATTGTTTTGGCTTTGGTTAATCATTTTGTTGCACTTTCAAATGTTTTATATTAAAAAACTTGAGTAGATCCATAAAGAATCTGATCCGGTTCTGACCCACTAGAACCTCAGTCTGATGTTCCTCATCTTTTCCCATGATGCATCTCTTCGGCCTCTCCAGTAAACAGTAAACATCTCTAACCGAACCCTGCGGTCCGGTGACATCTGGATCAGAACCACGGTACCTTTCCTGCTTATTCCCAAACACCTCACCGATGTGTGCGCGTGCGCGTGGATGAGCTCACCTGCGATGAGCAGAGCTCCGTCCCTGCTGGACTCCGTCCCTCCGGACTCCAGTCCCACGAAGCCCACCTTCAGCTTCTTCTGCTCGGCCTGCGCTCCGGGGAACACCCCGCCGTTGCGGGACTTCTGCACCATGGCGGGGCCGCGCACCGCGCTGCGGAGCTACAGCTTGGCCGCGCGCGGAGCGGCGAGGCGGGGCGCGGGCTGCGGGAGCATCGCTGCTGGAAGATGGAGGAGAAAAACCCGCAGAGAGGGAGAGAAGCGCCGCAGACTGGCTGGTCAGCAGATCTTCATCCTCTGCCTCACCTCTGCGTCGTGAAGCGACGGGATGACGTCACAGATCCAAAGCGATTCAGAGGGACTGTTATTGATTATAGATCATCAGTCTGAGCAGGACTGAACCATCTGAAGGTGGTTACCATGGGAACCGCAGTGGAGGAGGATGGGCTGCTTTCTGATTGGCTGCTTTATGTTTGTTTATTTATGGATAATTCTGCTGAATCAAATCCAGAGACCGAACAGGTCCGGGTGGGATCCGGTCATCCGGTTCGGTTCAAGAGGTTGATCACAGATTAACTGGTCAACAACAGAACATAACGAGTGAGCGGCGCTGTTTGCAAAAACCTGAACAACAAAAGAAAGAAAACTTAAAGAGTAAAATATTTCATTAACTCCTCAACTCAACATCCTGACCCAAAAGATGAATAATTATTCACTGATAATTAATTATCCTAAAATAAATAATTATCGGTGAATTATTTCCAACACCTTTACTGCATTTTTTTTACAAGTTCATCTGATCTTTAGATGTAATGTTGCACAAACATCAGCAGCTTCAATCAAGAACAGAAAAAACTTTGGTCAGCAGGGAATAAGGAAAATTATTTGATTTATTATGTTCTAAAACTGGAGTGTTGAGAACAAAAACTATCATTTTTTAAACAAATGAAGGTCACCTCATCAGGCAGCAGTGTGCGGTCAGGACTACAGGTAAGGTACTGCCTCACCTGTAATCAGGAGAACAGGTACAGTAAGTAAAATAGATTCCAACAACGATGAGAGAAAATTAATTTGTACACTTAAGTTTTCTGTGAATTAGTTTTCTTTTTATTGGCAATAATATTGTTATAATCAAATTCGCAAAATTTACTAATTTGCTGTTGAAATACATGTAAGATGAGACAGTGCAGTGCAGTGCTGTGCCTCTCCTCAGGAGGGCGCTGCGTAATTGGCAATTGGCCCATGCTCATTCATTACTGTCTCTGTTTTTATCGCCAGTACATGTTAATACATGTTCTGCATATACTGGAGTATGTAATGAATGCTACTGACATATTTAGTCTTTCTGATCGGACATGCAGTGAAAATGTGCGGGATAAAACAAGATACCGGGCCTCACTAGTAGGGGGCGCTGCTGAGCAACTGGCTCAGCCGCTCTGGGCTGTCTGAGAGAATAAGAGTGATTTTATAACACCGTGAGAGAGACAAAGAAGAAGAAGAACAAGAAGACTAGGTGAATGGACTTCACATTTGACTTAAATATTCTTTCATTTTTATTGCTGTCAATGATTAATTACAAGGAAATGATTAAATAATTAAAAGCTTCAATCAATTCAGGTCAAAGATGAACTGTAAGCTTCCATATTGGATTTGCTCATCCGACTCCTCCGAGGAGTTTTCTGTTTCCTGTCGAGCTACACCTGGTTACCATAGTAACAGATCAAAGCTGGAACAGGGCGGAGTAGAAAGCGGGTTCAGAGCAGTGGCTCTTATAGTAGAGGATGATGTCATTGATCAGGTGTTTCCTTCTGACGTGAGGCGGAGGGGCGGAGTCACTCTCCAAGCGACAGCGGCGAAAGCAGTTAGTCACCATCTCTGTGAGCAGGAACCCTGAGGACGACAGAACTGTAACTACCATCCAATGGATCTTCAGAACCAAGCAGCCATCTTGTGATTGGTCCTTACCCAGAGACCTCCTGCTGGTCACCATCCCATTCACCAGTGGGACGACCAGTCCTAGCTTGGTGGAGGCGTTTCCATGGAAACAGATCCTGAAGAGTCCCGTCTTCAGAGGATGGATGAAGATCAATTGGGTGCTGGAGGAACTAAGAGAGAGATGCACAGACTGTCAGACCTGGAGAGCCATGCTGGGCTCAACTGAAACAGAACTTCAGGTGGGACCGGTAAGAACCACCGACCCAGATCCACTCACCCGGTCTCCGTCTGCGCTCTCGTCTCCAGCAGCAGATCGGTCAGAGGAAACCTCTCTGAAACACAAAGATCAGGAAAAACATGGGCCACCATACTCACTCTGCGTGGAAAAGTGGGCGTGTCCCACAGAGGAGGGCGGAGCTTCTTCTCTCTCTCATTTTGAATGTGCAATACTTCCTACGGCCACCAGGGATTGTCTTGTTCAGTCTGCTTCAATCTGACTCCAGTCCGTTTGCCTACAAAGTCCGGTTCAGTTGGTGAACTGTGACTACTAATCGACCTCTGACCTTTCTCCTGACGCTAGCAGCAGAAATGTCTCCTGGTCTTTAGCCAAAGACTAAAGAGAAATCCTCCAACACTAAAATCTGATCCTCCATCTTGTTTCCATCTGGTGAAGAAGGAAGTTGCTCTCAGTGTCTTCAGACACCAAGAATCCTTCAGTGGTTCTTGGTGCAGCGCCCCCACAGGCCAGGAGGTGAACAGGTTGGTTTGACTCAGAGCCACAGCAGCTGGAGGTGGAGCAGATGATGGAGTTCTGGTTCCAGTAGAACCGG